>CM042149.1:118449650-118472150 GCA_023376005.1 Doryteuthis pealeii
AATGCCCATTTTGATAATTGCAGATTTTGTAACGTAGCGCCTTTTTCACGGCACTAAATCGTGTATGTAAAGTAGCGGGTATATAGTCCCAGTACCAAAAGCGATATATGTAGTAGTCGGACTTAAGAAAATCACAACACGTGTGTATAGTAGAAACTTCTAACTTTATTTCTTTTCCCTCGGCTGTGCGTGGGTGGCGAGCGTTGACAATGGAAATGCCTGAGGGTTGACAATGACTGCTGAATTGGGTTGGTGAGGTGGAAGAGGTGGGTCTCACAGCTTCTCGGCCGTGACCGACTGTGAGCGGACCGTGGGCCTACTTGTTCTCTGTCCCGAGTCTTCTGTCTGACTAACTGCCGACTCTGCTATTGACTTCCTTTTTATGTATATAAACCGCCCACGCATTTTCTTTTGCTATACTTATCAGCGGAAAAATCTATTTCCGATTTCATTGTTATACTTTTTTTCTTTGTTTGCGTTAACCGGAAAAAAGTCCTTTGTCATTTTTGTCGTCTTCTCTTTGTTTCGGTTTAAACGGAAAAGCCTAGTTCCGCCCGTACGATATGCAATAATTTCAATTTATAAATTCATCTGTTTGGAAATAAAGTGCTTTGAAAAATCAAAAACTAAGCAACCATACGAGACAAAAAAATCCCAAAAAGCAAGTAGTTCCAGATCCGAAGAATAGAGCGAGTGTCAGCGTGACAAGAGACTCCACAACCCAGATCCAGAATAGCAGAGATCACCGATCCAGAAGTTCAGCAGATAAGTAAAACAACAAGACGTAGATTTTTAACTAATGAACGCAGATCTTTCCTCGACCGGGCCCAGCAACATTATATATGTTCAATAATAGTACCCAGCAAATGATCCATTAAATTCAACACGAACTTCAATCCACAATAAGAGCACGAAATGTTTAAAGTGTTGTTAATCCATGTGCGACAAGAAGATACTTTAGCACGGAATCTAGGAGTAAATACGAGAGAGATTTTTTAGTGCAAGTTTTCGCATCTCTTTGCCTCTACTCCAGCACAACAACTGACCCAGCTACCCAGATCAAAAATAGCAGAGACCACCGATCCAGCTCAGCAGATAATGAAAACAACAAGAAGAAATAAATAAGTATACTATTGAACGTATATACTACTTAATAATTCTTTATACTGGACCCAACAATCTTATATACGTTCTATAATAGTACTGTAGGGGATTATCTTCCCTTTGCCTGGAAGAGTTAACTTCTTGCTGTGTTGCCGTTTGTTCCCACTAGGGGACCTCTGATTTTTAAGCGCCTGATTTGAACTTGTCTTCCTCTTGTAGCTGGATCTTCTAAACGAACTTCGGCTAGAAACCACAAGGTTCCTAGTTCGATACCGGTCCCCGCCAACTCAGCGTATGAGTAGCACAGGGATCTGGGCGGTAAAGTAAGGAGCGGATAGTAGGTGTGGCGCCCCACCTCAGATGCTAAAAACAATCTCCTTGGTCTAGAGCTAGTGAAAAGGGGATAGACTCCCTCGCTGACTGGCTGATACCGACTTTAGGCCGCCCCGTCGACTTTACTTACTTTTTATATTACTGTAAATCCTTTATACAGCATGGACTATCCTTTAGTTCCATGTCTGTAACATTTATATGTTAGGTACATTTGGGTATCTTGTTTATACCTAAATATTGTATATGTATTTACATGTTCTATTCTCCTGTACATTATGTATCTTATCGTTTCCATGTGCTGTTATATATATTAAATGTTTTGTCTCACAACGTGTCGGAATTGTATATTCATTAATTAACTTTGAATCTTACAGTACCTTGCCAATAATCCATTAAAATCCACAAGTTCTTCAATCCGCCACAGGAGTGTGAAATATTTAAAGTGTCGTGCATCCATGTGCGAGAAACTGATATTTAGCACGGAATCTGGGAGCAAATAACAGAAATATATTTTAGTATAGGTTCATGCATCTCTGTGCCTCTACCCGAGCCCAACAACAGACCCAGCTACTTAATACTTCTTTATACTGGGCCCAGTAACGTTATGTACGTTCTGTAATAGTACCTAGCAAATGATCCATTAAAATCCACACGTACGTCAATCCACAATAGGAGCGCTAAATATGTAAAATGTGCATCTATGTGCCACAAACTGATACTTAACACGTAATCTGGGAGTAAATAACCGAGACAGATTTTTTTACTGTAGATTTTGGCATCTCTGCGTTCTACCGAAGCCCAACAACAGACCCAGCAAGCCAGATCCAGAATAACAGAGACCACCGATCCAGCTCAGTAGATAAGTAAAACAACAACAATAACAAACAAGTAGATAAGTATACTATTGAACGTGTATCCTACTTAACACTTCTTTATACTTGGCCCAGTAACGTTACACACGTTCTATAATAGTACCTTGCCAATGATCCATTAAAATCCACACGTTCTTCAATCCACAATAAGGAACGCAAAATATCTCAAGCGTCGTGCATCCATGTGCAAAAAGCTGATACTTAGCGCAGAATCCGGGATCAAATACGGTACGCTAACAGGTACTACCACTCCGGGTCAGAGTGAACCTGGGATTAATTGCAATAAAGAGGTACTCCATTACTTTAGCCTGTTTATCAGATTCAGTCTAGTGAAGAGAGAAGAGAGAAAGAAAGAGAGAGAGAGAGAGAGAGAGAGAGAAAGAAAGAGAGAGAGAGAGAGAGAGAGAGAGAGAGAGAGAGAGAGAGAGAGAGAGAGAGAGAGAGAGATTTAAGTTTAGGTTTCTGCATCTCTGTGCCTCTAACCCAGCCCAACAACAGACCCAGCTATTCGGATCCAGAATATCAGAGACCACCGATCCAGCTCAGTAGATAAGTAAAAAAAAACAACAAAAAAACAAAAAAAAAACAACGACAACAAGAACTTGTTGATAAGTATAAGTATACTATTGAACGTGTATCCTACTTAATACTTCTTTATACTTGGCCCAGTAACGTTACACACGTTCTATAATAGCATCTTGTCAATGATCCATTAAAATCCACACGTTCTTCAATCCACAATAAGGAATGCAAAATATCTAAAGTGTCGTGCATCCATGTGCAAAAACCTGATACTTAGCGCAGAATCCGGGACCAACTAACAGAGAAAGATATTTTTTTAGTGTACGTTTCTGCATCTCTGCGCCTCTACCCTCCTCATTATACGCGTGAGCGGGTGATTCTATCATCAACGATGCCTCGTTTTGATACTTACTTTGTATAGTTTTGTGTTTTGCGCATTGGTGTCTCTGTCTTTATATTTTGTTGATTTTTTTTTTTTTATTATTTAGTCTCTTCTCTGACTGCATATCGACAATATCCGCCACTTATCTACTGTCGGAATAATTGCACACAAAAGAGTCTCGCTAAATATTTAGATTTACCAACCATCTATTTCTATACATTCAACTTCCGGAGTATTATTTATTTATCTATTTATTTATTTTTGTTATTGTTTGCTTATTGTTATTGTTATTATTGTTGTTATTGTTGTTGTTTTTGGGGTGCTTATAAGTGCGCATGCGTATTTGTGTATTTGTGTATTTGCGTAAGTGTGTTTGTGTGTGTGTTGTGTGTGTGTGTGTGTGTGTACATTTTGTACGCTATCAACAGATTACTGTAAACGATCGTATGGGAAAGGAAACAATGGCCGCCAGAAGAAGGAGACAACGAATCGGCAGACGACTTTTGTGGCTGATAATCAACCGATTGCCAACATCACCGCCATCTTGCTTGTTTGTTTGCCTTCGCGCATGCGCGTTGGCTTTTGTGTGTTAATCAGTCTGTTTTCCTCTCTTCTATCGAACGTCTTTGTATGTGTGTCTGTACGAGAATGTATATATATAAATACATACATACATATATATATATATATATATATATATATATTATATATACATGTATATATATATATATATATGTATAAATGTATATATATATATATGTACGTATATATATATATATATGTATATATATGTATATATATGTATATATATCAGGCTTTTTATAAGTTTATCTATATATTACTGCAGTTCTCATTATATTTGTGTGTAACCCAGCAAAAACTGCACATCTTTGCGAGATTTTTATTAGAGCAATATACTTTTCCCTGATCCTGCAATCTTGTTTGGCCGATGGGGTTGTACTAATGAACCGTACATGGGGCCCTATTCATGTAGCCTGTCTGGAGCACTACTCGTGTAGCCTTTCCTGGGCGCCACTCATGTAGTGTATCTGGAGTGCTACTCTCGTAGCGTGTATTAAACACTATTATTGTTGTGTGTCTTAGGTGCTACTCATGTAGAGTGTCTGAAGCGCTATTCAGGTAGCCTGTCTGGGGCACTACTCATGAAGTGCGTCTGGAGTGCTACTCTCGTAGCGTGTCTTAAGCACTACTGATGTGGTGTGTCTTAGGTGCTACTCATGTAGCGTCTCTGAAGCGCTATTCAGGTAGCCTAGTGTCCCACATTACTCATGTAGTGTATCTGGAGTGCTACTCTCGTAGCGTGTGTGAAGCACTACTCATATTGAGTGTCTCAGATACTGCTAATGTAGCGTGTCTGAAGCGCTATTCAGGTAGGCTGTCTGGGGCATTTCTCATGTAATTTGCCTTGGACGCTACTCATGTAGCCTGTCTGGGGTACTACACATACAGCATATCAACCCTGTGGGTTATTTAATGCCAATGTTTGTATCTATGATTTGTATGATGATGATATTGGCATTCCAGTCTCGGAAGACTATAATATAGTTTTAATATATATTGGGCCCAGCAACTTTATTGCTGGATCGGTGGTCTCTGATATTCTGGATCCGAGGAGCTGGGTCTTTTGTTGGGTCACACACATCATTGGCATTTCAGTCTCGGAAGACTATAATATAGTCTTTGTACCCCTGAAGTTACAGCGCCTCCTATGATTGTAAAATCTACTGTTCGAAAAACATTCACGACCACAGTTGTCGCATGTGAAGGCTGTCCTTGAAGATGTTGATGTGCCTGTGCTTTTGATTGTATGGGGATAGTTTGTAGGTAGTTTTTTTTTAAATAAATTGATAGAATACAAGACAACAGTTGATAATTATATTTGTTTTACAGGTGTATTTTTCTAGAACTCGTTATTTTTATCTGTTGGGAATCTAACAGTGGGTCTGAGCGTAATGGCAATGAAGGGGCATTCCACATTCCCCAGAGCCCTAGAACCTGAACTCTAGATTCAGTTTAACGTCATACCCAGGACGCTAAGATGCTCAGCCTTCTAGCAATATGATATATAGGGTTGGAACTTTATAATAAGATCAAGGTATCTGCCTCTCATTTCACTTATGAGGGGGCATGAACATTTTTATGTGGGCTCATCCATAAGCTGAAGCTCATGGGCGGTAGGCACAAAAATGCGTTGATCCCGACCGCATTCTCCCTCAAGGGGGTGCCTCAGGCACTGGGCAATAACCCCAGCCCTGTCCTGCCGCTTAAAATCAAGGGGCAGGTATTTCTTGAGCGGATAGCCCCCTGGGATCAAAGCCGTTAATTTTACTTAGCCGCTCTAGAAGCCGAAGCAGGCTCAGCAATTTTGGAGGTTTATAATAAGATCAATATGGTCGGGAAAACCGCCTACCTGTCTACCCTAAGGAAATGCTAAAGTAAGTGCCGTTAGATTGAGTATGTTTGAATTAATATGCTTTTAAATAAGTGCCGTTAGAATGAGTATGCATTAGAAAGTAAGTCTCTCGATACTTCCCAATAAATATTCAATGCAGTCTCTCCCAATGATGTTTAATATCTATCACTTTTCGACTTAGTGACAAATGATACCGAAAGTGTTAAAATCGCCCAAATAACCCCATTGAAAATATAGCGAGCAGTGAATATTCAATATCCGTATATTTAGAATCCAGATTCAATAGTTAACGTGTGTCTATAAATTAGATGTATTGATTCTGTTCAAATTTGAATAAAACTGTTAAGATCGGCCACAAAGAAGCAAGCAAATTAAATCTTAGATTTAATCAACATAATAACAACTAAGTTCTTGCACACGAAACAAGTGAGGCCATATTTTATATGGATCTATTCAACGAGTGAAATTAGATTGTCGCTCATAATGCGCTTTAATTAAAACATGGATATAACACACGCTATTATTTCCTCGGCTGTAAATATTGTTTGGTAAATGTGAAAAAAATAGCACTCTCGGCTGGTGGTGTAGAACCCACCGACTCCACCTCTACAGAAGGGTAAAACCTACTCAACGGGGTCACTTGTTTTCTCATTATGCTTGAGGACGGGATCTTTTCTTGGTTGGGCAGTCCATGACAAAGCACCACATCATTTGAGATAGATGGGACGTTAGAGAGGCCATTTCGATCAATCGGTTTATCACGTCAAGCCCTAGCACTTATATGATTGTCTAGGCTGTATTTACCTTATGGCAACCCTCCAACTCTTTTTCATGTAGCATTAAGAGGTCGATTATGGATATGAGAGATGTAGGTATTTATTCATTATAGTGTACAATACATTTACGGTGCGTTTGTTACCATTGATTTCAAAGCAACGTCGTCAGGACGATAAGAAGCTTACACGCTGCTTTGAAACCAATGGTAACAATGGCACCTTAGATATATTGTACACTATAATTAATAAATAATATATATATATATATATATATATATATATGTGTGTGTGTGTGTGTGTGTGTGTGTGTGTGTTGTTGAATTTCTATAGTGTAGAAAGTACTCGTGTAAGAACCTTTGGCGGACACATACATCAATTCTATCCTGATATTAAAAGATGGTCAGATAATTAGAAAGGATAGAAAGAAACTCGTCAGACAAGAGTTTTCCGTCGAGTTCAACAAAACAAGAATAAAAAAAAAATGCGACCAAAATATACTTATATATCTTATTATAATGGAGATTGTGTGTTTTTCTGTCTGTAACCGAAACTATATTCCTACTCAAGTCACAATTCTCTTAGTTATTGACATCACATTCTCCATGATTTTATTTTTATCTAAACCTCAATTATTAATAAAATTGTCTTACATTATTAATACTGTTAACTATGTCTACATACTAACAACATGTACAACAAAATAGAGCTTTACAATGTGAACGTAATTTGCATATTAATAATAAAAAATCGAATTTAATAAATATGTGCTTAGTATTATTGATTTATAACTGTTTGGTTTTATTTTATTGAATATAAGTTCCTTAAATGAAATCCATTAACAAGAAAAAATAACTGTCATTTTATTCTTTACTTCCTCTTATAACTAAATACAAAAATAACAATGAAAACGAGAGTGATGGAAGAGTAAGTTTCAGTTGTTCTATTTTCGATTATATCAAATCTTTTATTATAAAATCTTTTATCTGTATTCTTATTTAGTTTCATTACTAATTTAATACAATATTTTGTTATATTAAAACTTAAATACTTGCACCCGGAGGGTGCATATATTTTAGTATATATATATATATATATATATATATATATATATATATATGTAATGATTCACGTTATATATACGCTACCTTTTTTTTAATTTTAGCGTTTTGACTGTCTAATGATTGCAAGTACGCATTAAACTTTAGTTACGGGATATTAAGTCTATAATAGTTAATATTTAATTTTAAACTGCTCTGCTATTTTAGCATTGAGCACATTCATATGCTAATACTTTTCACATTCATTCTCTATTCATTCTCTCTCTCTCTCTCTCTCTCTCTCTATATATATATATATATATATATATATATTTGGGAGAATATGTGTTTAATTGAAGTAATTAATAAATTAGGCGGGCATACCTATTCAAATGTAAGGTTAAACAAATCGATATTGATTTTTCTCGATTTGTTTAGCCTTATATTTAAATAGGTATGCCCGCCTAATTCGTTAATTATTAATTAATTAATTTTCAAAAATTAGGTACGACTTCAATTAAGCACATATTCTCCCAAAAATTGTCGGCTAAAAAGCCATATCAAAACACATTGTTTGTTTGTTTACTTCTCATATATATATATATATATATATATATATATATATATATATATATAATGTTCTTTTACATATGATACGTTGTCCCAACGATTTGGCAGAATTATCTGTAATTTTGCTCCAAATTAACCCGTTGTTTGATTAGTTGATGTCGAAGGAAATTCCACTTATTCATTTACGCCATTTTGTGACGTATTCCTTTCCGTTCTTGTCAGAACTGTCCGTTTTAAAGTTCGCAATCATTTCCCGATTCCTGATTGGTACCAATGTTTCATTTCCATAAGGTGAAATGATCCATTGCCTAACATTTCTAAATTAAACAAGAAGTGTAAACAATATCAATTGATCTTTTTATATTTAGCAATGATCTTAACCAAAATGAAGAACGATCTTCCATTAAGACATACTAGCAAAATTTTTAAAAAACGCCCTCTGGGAGACGTAAAATAAATATTGCCTGAGGAGATGGGAGTTGAAAATTTGATATCAGAGAGTTTGTATCATAAGTAAAGTAAAATCATCAAATTTATTAAAGAGTAAAAAATAGAATAAATTTATTAAAAGAGTAAAAAATAAAAAATTTGAAATCGAAACTTAGTTCTGATAACTTTAAATATATATTAAAATAAAACAAACTATATATAGATAGATAATAACAGGTATGTATTTATTAAAACTTGTTTAAAAAAAACAATGAGGATTGTCTAAGGTTACAGGCTCAAATTTTGAGTGTATTTATTCTCTTATACGATTTTGGGTAATGTGACGTAAGCAGTGACGTAGTTACTGTTACAGATAAAAACCGGAGCGAATCTCCATTATTAATAGAATTATTAATAGATAACATACAGTCAACAACGGAGTCCTATCTGGGAAATGGTTACCAAGCTAGTCTCGCATATCCTCAATTATGGAAGAGCGCGTTGGATCCTCGCTGTAGGATGCCCCATACCTGAGAACTTTTGTCACATCATATCCTTGGCAAACAGGTTAGGTAAAGAGGGCGTCCTACGATGTGCGAGCAAGCAGTCTCGCAGATCCTCAACAATTGAATAACGAGTTCGATCCTCGCTGGAGGATGCCTTATAATTACGAACTTGTGTCACATCATACCGGTGGCGAACGGGTTATGTAAAAAGGGCGTCTCATCGTTGTGTGATGGTTAGCAAGCTAGTCTCACATATCTCAACAACAGAATCGCGCGTTGGATCCTTGCTGTAGGATGCCCATACTTAAGAACTTTTGTCACATCATACCCGTGATAAACGGGTTAGGTAAAGAGTGCGTCCTACGATGTGTGATGGTTAGCAAGCAAGTCTCCAGATCCTCAACAACTGAATAGCGAGTTCGATCCTCGCTGCGCTATATTTAACTAATTAAAAAGAAACGAGGTAATTATGAACTTTTGTTTATCAAATAAGGGTGTCCCAGAAAAAACAGAACCCACAGAGTTTGTAATAAAACTGTTAATTTTAACTAGGGGGTTTAGGGTTAGAGTTGGGGTTGGGTTAGGGTTTGAGTTCTGTTATTTATTTATTATTTTCCCATTAAAACCCTAACCCTCAACCCCCTAGTTAAAATTAACAGTTTTATTACAAAGTTTGTGGGTTCTGTTTTTTCTGGGACACCCTAATTTACTCCGCCCTGTCGGCTGAGGCGTTAGAATGCACCGACTTCACATCTGCAGAGGGTTAAGACTCCCCAATGGGCCCACCTGTTATTCGTGCGTGGCGACCCGTGATGCTGAAGGATAGAGCCCAGGTGGATGAGCAGTTCATGACATGCAATACTCCACTTTGGCCCTATCTTGGGCTAGACGGGCGGTCGGAGAGGCCCCCTCGACTGGTCGCGTCAAGCCCTAGCCCTATATGATTTTCCCAACCCTATTGCTCTTATGGCAAGCCTCAATCCCTTTTTATCATATGTGTGCTAGAAGGTGGTGGCTGCGGGTCTACATGTCCTGGGAATGACGTTAAACTCTATCTGATAGCAAGGTTCCAGTTCTGGAGGTTTGGGGAATGTGGAGCACCCCATTCATTGCTTCCTGGTCCACTCTGACCCGGAGTGGTATTACCTGTTAGGGTTCCATCTATGGGTTAAATAGAAAAATGTATTTATAAAAAAATTGTATTATCCATTAAGAATTGATTTATTTCAAAACTTTATCGGTATTAAATGACCCACTGAGGTTGATATGCCGTAAAACAAACCAAACCATAAAACCTAAACCCTAACCTTATCCCTAAACCCCCTAGCTAAAATTAACAGTTTTATTACAAAGTTTGTGGGTTCTGTTTTTTTCTGGGACACCCTAATTTACTAAATAAAAGTTCATAATTACCTAAAACGAATATAAATTGATGGTTAATAATTTTGGCAATTATTGTAATGGAAAATACAAAAGTATTTCCCAGACAATGAAATTGATTCAAATTCTAAATCGCCAACTGCAGCAAAGATATGGCTACGTATTACAGCAATACTTAAAACCCAACGCCATAACTTGCTATTTATGTAGCTAAAGTCCTCAATGAAGGCCTGTTCTGCAACTACTCCGTTTTGGAGAAAAATCTTAAGTGCTTGAAGACATGATAATGAAGAGGAGAAACGTCTGCTTAATACAGTGGATGAAGTAAACTTCCTCTCTCAGTTCGTTCAATTTCCGGTGCGTTATCACTGACGAATGGCAAGGAATATTTTCATGAGGAGTTACATCGATTCTTCTGTTGAAAAGATCCGGTTCTTTCTCGCTGTGCTTTTCGTCCCAATTCATCACAGTATTTGTCCACAATGTTCGGTTTCCGACGAACAAGAATTTGCAGTGTATTGTAATAAATGCTCTATGCAACATACTGTAAAAATAGTTGCATCTACAGCAGTTTGAAAATTGCATCATGTTTAATAATAGCGAAGGGTAGGTGTAGCTCAGTCGGTAGAGTGTTCCAGCTAAGAACCACAAGGTTCCTGGTTCGATACCGGTCTTCACCAAATCAACGTATGAGTAGCACAGGGATCTGTTCGGTAAAGTAAGGAGGTGACGGTAGGTTAGGTGTGGTGCTTTGTCTCAGATGCCAAAACAATCTTGTTGGTCTAGCGCTAGTGAAAAGGGGATAGACTCCCTCGCTGTCTGAATGATACCGACTTCAGACCCTCCCCCCGACGACTTTACTAACTTACAGAAGAAAAAAAAACTTCAAATCTTTTTGTTTGTGCAAATCGTTCATAAATATTGTGAGCAATTTTAGTGAATCAGGATATAAAACTAGACCTGTCGGCGTGGCTTAGCATACGTAATTCTCTTAAAAAGTGTAGCCCTGTCGGCTGGGGCTTTATAATACACTGACTACACTTCTAGCCGTGGGTGGCGACTCGTGACGCTTAAGGACGGAATCCTGGTGGATGAGCAATCCATGACATTCAACACTCCACTTAGACTGTTACTGAGGTTAGACGAGCGGTCGGAGAGGCCACCTCCGATCAATCGATCAAGCCCTAGCACATATATGATTGCTTCAACCCTATTGCCCTTATAGCAAGCCCCAACCCTTTTTATCATATATGTGCTAGAATGCAGTGACTGAGAGTCTTAATGTCCTGGGAATGACGTTAAACTTAATCTGATGGTGAGGTTCCAGTTCTGAAGGTTTGGGGAATGTGGACCACCCTTCCTCACCATTTCTCCTCTGTACACTCTGCTCCAGAGTGGTAGTACCAGTTAGGGTCCCAGCTATGGGCTAAATAGAAACATGTGTTTATTAAAAAAAATTGAGTATCCATTAAGAATGAATTTATTTCAAAACTTAAATGATCCACTGAAGTGGATATGCCGTAAAACAAAACAAAACAAAACAAAAAAAGGGTGTACAGGGTTTTTCACTAAACTATATGTAGTGAACTTGACCAAGTTCTGGAGCTCCGGTGAGTGTGTATTATGTTTAATAATAACGTTTATTAATGAGAAAAAAATGCAACTTAAGATTTTCTTGGTATCATAAATGGTTAGTAAATATTGTAAGCAGTTTTAGTGGATTCTCAATCAGTATTGAACATTGACCCTCTCGGTATGACTTAGAATACGCTCACAGTGTCTCCTGCAGTAATAATAAAAATAAAAAATAAAAATTAGTAAAGCAGCTAGGGTACTTGGTTTTTATTTTTTATTTTGTACATTGAATTTAGATTAAGATCTCCCTGTTGTTTCCTGTATATAAAATTGTGTTTTCATGCATATGTAGATGTGCGTAACAAAAATACACATACATACATTGAGAATTAACATTAATGATGTTAAAAATTTCACATCTAAGAGCCTTATGAAATCGTCAATGATTGCAAATGGACGTCCCTCAGTATCAGTGATTAAGTAGTCAACTAGCCACGCATTATGGTTGTTGATTGGCGGAGGAATAAACCACGTGACCCGCTTAATCTATAGATTTAGGTGGGGAATTGTAGCACACCTTATATACCCAAATATTACAACACAATGAACTACATGTGGTAATCAGAGCGAAGTGAAACGCAAACAGCCTCGTCCAGGATTTAGATTCGGCTCGCCGATTCTCTATCCTACGACGATAACCGTTACGCTAGAAGTATGGTCAAAAGCAATTTACAAAATTTCCCATTCATGACTCTAACCTTTTTAAACCTGTATGTATTTGGGCGTGTGTCCAGTCGATGGACAGAGAGCCAAATATATCGATATTGAAATCGAAAACAGTAAAAGTATGGTCAGATATCATTTCGAAATGAATATATTAGTGGCCCAAGACGGCAGCTAAAATTATTTTCAGCACGGAATAACAAAACAGTTGTAAAACTTAACGATCGAAAGATTTTATGGACTCAGACAGAGTCTGGGATTTGGGGGAAAATATATTACAGGACCGCATCACCATAAAGACATTGTCAGCAAATGGATTAATGGAAACATAGAGATAAAATTAGTAGGTAAAAGGAAGAGGTTACTCTCAAAGGGAGTGGGAGATTCGACGTTTTGATTGGCTGTTCGTTTTGAAACAGCTATGGACACTTCCGTGGCCACGCTTACACTGTAAAGACAGCAAGCAAAATGGCACATGTTCAACGGTTCAAACTTCGATCACGTGACCACAAAAGTGCAAAGAGGTTACTCTCAAAGGGAGTTGGAGATTCGACTGTTTGATTGGCTGTTTGTTTTGAAATTTGCACCGCAACAGCTATGGACACTTCCGTGGTGCATATTGCGAGTGAAGCGGCCATGCTTATACTGTAAAGACGGCAAGCAAAATGGCACAATTTCAAAGGTTCAAACTTCGATACCGTGACCACAAAAGTGCCAACTGTTCGAAAAGTTTCGTGTTATAAGGCGTGCTGGAATTCGCCACTGAAACTTCGTAAACTCGGCATGGTCACGTGGATTAAACCCATCCAATCAACAGCTCGAATACGTGGTTAGTTAACTATTTAATCGCCGACATTGAAAGCCGTTCATTTGCATGTTATTCGACATTGACGAACTGACCTGCAACGAAAGATTTTGCCAAACGCAAGGATTTTATCCAACACTAAGGAATAACCAAATGATCCTACCCAACACCAAGGAACACCCAAAGGATCACGCTTAACACTAATGGACACCAAGGAACATCTAAAGGTTTCTTCACTAAAGATCGCACTCTGCTTAATACAAGGAATCTCCACTGTAATGTGCTCTTACTTGAAGCCTGAAAATGGCCTCAAAAATTGTAACACCAACTATAAGGACGCATGCGCAGAACGCATTCTCACTATAATGAAAATAAGTTCTACCATCGTATGTCACTCCGCCGAAAGAAAAAATACCAAAAATCAGGGAATTAACCGAATTTAATGACATTTTCAGTGTTGATATACTAATGAATAAAACATATAATGCACCAGTTATTCTATTTAAAATCTTTTACATTTTCGGGTTAGTTAACTTTGAACCAAGGCATAACACAGATTATTAAAGATACGTGGTTCAAAGTTAACTGAGCTGAAAAAATGTAAACGTTTTTAAGTAAATAACTGGTGCATTATATATTCTATTCATTAACATATAAACACTGAAAATTTCATTGAATTCTGTTGATTCCCTGATTTTTGGTATTTTTTTCTTTCGACGGGTTGAAATACGATGGTGAAATTTAGGTCCGTTCAGTTTGATTTAACCAGAAATGTTATAGCGAAAGTGCGGATAATTTTTGACTCTCCCTCGTACGTAAAATGAATGAATATGAACTTAAATGTTTCTAGTGATTTAAAAGACTTATTGATTTTTAGTCCAAAGACGAAATGTGTGCACAATTCCTGTTACCTTCCGTTTCTTTTTCATCCATGCACGCTGGGTTCAACACCATCGGCAATTAACACAGCAAGGAGACACGATGCTTGGGGGCAAGGTCACTGACATTCTAGAATGTTTTAAATATGGCTAAGAAAAGAGCTTGGTTTATTTCAAACGAGGAATAAATGTCTGATTAAAACAGAACGCATACGGGCTGATACCTACATATATTTGGCCATATATATATATATATATATATATATATATATATATATATATATATATAAGATTTTTGGATGTTTGTTTTTTAGAAGCATTGTTGGATAAAGTATATATTATATTTTTGCTTGAAGGCAATTACAATGCGTGTATCGCATAAAATTCGATACTTCTTTTTTTTATAGAAAATGAACTTGACAAGTGTAATCCCGGCAAAGGATCGCTCGGTGTGTAGAACATCGTACAGACTGTTTCGATGTACGATGTTCTACACACCGTTCAGAATGTTTTGACTGTACGATGTTCTACACACTGAGCAATCCTTTGCTGGGATTACACTTGTCAAGTTCATTTTCTATTAAAAAAAGTATCGAATTTTATGCGATACATGCATTGTAATTGCCTTCAAGCAAAAATATAATATATATATATATATATATGTGTGTGTGTGTGTGTGTGAGTGTGTGTATATATATATAAGAAATATAGTTATTTATTTATTTGAAACTATTAAGTAATTGGTATTATTATAACAAGATTTTGTTGAGAAACGCTTAAAAATTAGCTTCGCCAAAAATATTTATTTTCTGGTCACTTTCCAACAACTCTACTTTGTAGCCCTGGTGGTTGGGCTTTAAAATAAGTCGACTGCGCCTCTTTTGAAAAATTTAAAAAAAAATTAATTTGGGAAGAAATGCCATAGCTGGACTGCTTCAGTTCAATTCTTTTGATGAAGAGGTATTACCTCGAAAATTCAAGAAAGAATAAAAATACAGGTCAACACACAACACCATTGTTGCCGTATTATTATTTTTTTATTTATTCCAAACTGCATTGTGATAGCCTTCTAAATCAATCTCCTAACCAATACATACACAATGCTTCAAGCAAATTATGAAACTCTCTCTTATATATATATATATATATAATATATATATATATATATATATAGGAAAAAAAAAGCTTGAAAATTAGTAAAGAAACAAAACTTAAACATTGGCTATTAAGCGGTTATGGTACCATTTCCAGTCATGGATATCTGAATATACCTATGAGCTTCATGAGACTGCTAACTCTTTAACATTTTACTTAACATTTTTATCTTGGTAAATACATTCAAATTCTCTACTTTTTTGACACACCTTGTCTATTGCTTTTATAACTTGTAGTACATTTCTGTGGTCTATATAGGTATGATAATTAGCACAAAGAAACTCTAACAATTGTTCAGATACTGATGATTGCTCGCAACATTTACGTTTATACAAACATTCTATTGATTCAAATTTATTGTACCAATCTTTGATAGATTTTCTGGTCAATAGTGATTTCCCAAAATGTAATCTAAAATTAATTAATGAGATGAAATGGAATGGAATCTATGATGGTGGTGTTTTCGGTAATAAAATCTGGTAAAATTTATGATAGCGAAATCGGCGCACGCTTTGCAGTGCGTGTTGACGTCGTCAGAATTGAGCAAACTATTTTTGCTATGTAGAAAATACATGACCTTCATATCGTTAGAGAGCAAAATATGCAATAGGTAAAAAACATTTATAGATACAAAACATGGCATCTATGTACTGACAAAGAATAAGACAAAATTAGGAGAGGAATGAAAAAATGGCGACATCAGGAAAAGGTAGTTAGTGATATTCCAATCATGACCGTTCATAGGTTGCTTGAATTCTGCACGAGGTTTTCTTCAGAGAGAGAGGAAAAAAAGACGTTAGGGGCCGGGTTAGCTCAGTCGGTAGAGCGTTCGGCTAGAAACCACAAGGTTCCTAGTTCGATACCGGTCCTCGCCAACTCAGCGTATAAGTAGCACAGGGATCTGTGCGGTAAAGTAAGGAGCTGATGGTAGGTGTGGCGCTCCACCTCAGACGCCAAAAAATTTATCTATCTCTATATTTATATGTAATTATATATACACCCCCCCCACATATATATATAAACAATTGGATAATACACACATACACACACACACACACACACACACATATATATATATATATATATAGATATAGGAATCGAGATATAAGACATATATGCAGAAATGTATGTATTCACTTATATAAGTATGTACGCAAAACACACACACACACACACACACACACACACACACACGCACGCACACACACATGTATATATATATATGTATATTATATTGTTATATGTTCCTTCATATATTTATATATAATTATATATTCATGAACGTATATACACACAGAGACACACACAAATATTATACACATTGCGCGTGCACACACACGCACACACACACACAGACACACACATATATATGTATATATATATATATATATATATATAAAGAGACAGTGAGATATATAAATTGAACCTGTATATAGAATATATATATATGTATATATATATATGTATGTATATATATATATATATATATATATATATATATATATATAGAGAGAGAGAGAGAGACAGAGAGAGAGAGAGAGATTTATACATATCAAAATGTACATCTTACATACTCACACACACGCATATATATATATATATATATATATATATATATATATATGAATAGAAATATATAACATATATGCAGGAATATATTTATACACTTATATATGTATGCACAAAAAAGCATATCTATTCTTTCATATATATATATATATATATATATTTCATTTTTCTCCAGTTTAATCAATAATCAGAACACATTTGCTCACAAGCGAGACAATTATACGCCTAACATCCTGACACAAATATATATCTATATATATATCTATATATATACGCCAACAGGAACATTTATAACTCATCAACAAAAGAGTTCGTTCTGTTAACAAGCTGTTTGTCGTCCCTGTGACTCCATCTTTTTGTAATGAATATTCTGGAAGTTAGCCTCGTTTTCATCTTAGCGTCACTCCAACCTCCTCTGCCTTTTTCTCAGTGTGTCTTGATTATTTAAATCCTTTCCCGCTGTTTCTTATTCGCGTGACATGAAATCGCGGCCATTTTGTGTACTTTTTCATTTTTTTTCTTCTTTTTAGTTAGCTTTGTTCATGAATACATTTCCTGTGGTTGTCCATCAAGCAGGTTACAGTGATCGACATGTTTTTTTGTTGTTTTTTTTTTCATTTTGTAGTTTATTTGATTTCTTTTGTGTCAGATTTTATTTTGTGTATATTTCAAATATTTCTTTCTGCGTAGATTTGAGAAAATTACATACATACATAAACACGAATAGCCTACCAGGACGAAAATCGCAGCGAACAAAGGCATTGTCTGCATATAAACACATACACATACACGTACAGAGAGAGAGAGAGAGAGAGAGAGAGAGAGAGAGAGAGAGAGAGAGAGAGAGAGAGAGAGAGAGAGAGACCCCACACACAAATACACACACACAAACAAACACGTATATCACATTATTGAATACACACAGATTCTCACTGTTATATCTACACTAGCAGAGCTACCCACCGTTGACCGGGATTTTAAAAGTTAAAAATAAAAATATATATAAAAATAATATATATATATATTTTAATAGGCCGAAATGTACATACAGAGATTGATTTTTCTCGATTTGTTTAGCCTTACATTTAAATAGGTATGTCTGCCTAATTAATTAATTATTAATTAATTTTAACTTTCAAAATTGGGTACGACTTCAATTAAGCACATATTCTCCCAAAAATTGTCATCTAAAAAAAGCAATATCCTAAACACACCGCTTGTGCGTAATTTACTTCTCATATATATATATATATATATATATATTATATATATATATATATATATATATTATATTATAGAGTTTAATCAATCTGGGAGCACACACAAGCTCACAGACACATAGAGATCTATGAAATCTATATTTTATGTATATATATTTACCAACTCCTCTTCATAGGCAGCATATGACCAGGTCAATTTCTTTGACCGTTACCAGGTTTGAATTCAGAGTGTCCTTCTCCTAGACTGGTTACCATACCAAAATTAAAGTGTCCAGTCTGTCATACTATTTATCCATAGCTGGAGGAAGAATAGCTGAATTCGTACCTTTCCCAAATTTATGTTTTTTAAGCTCTTTATTTTCATTATTCTTCGTATTTATATTTTTATGTTATTATATTTCATATATTTGTTTTGAATTTTAATTATTTTTAATATTTTTACTGATTTATACCCTTATATTTTTGTTAAGCTTTTCTTATGGAAAATGTGGGATGAAAAAAATTTCAACCCCA
This sequence comes from Doryteuthis pealeii, assembly GCA_023376005.1. Taxonomy (NCBI): domain Eukaryota; kingdom Metazoa; phylum Mollusca; class Cephalopoda; order Myopsida; family Loliginidae; genus Doryteuthis; species Doryteuthis pealeii. Next base: position 118,468,434 of record CM042149.1, read on the forward strand.
TCTTGAACAAAAGAATAGAGAGTGGATTTTATTGAACTTTGCTCTTTGCTGGTCTCCGTCAATTTTCTTTTTATAAAAGGACATGTGCTCGGTCGTTGTACAAACAAACACACAGACATTCATACAGACATACAAAATCTTCCTTTTATATATAGATAGATATCTGTTCCTCGATACATTTCTATACAAACGTGAATGTTGATATAGATAGAGATATGAAAATATACACTTCACGCGTGTCAGTAAGATCGTTTTAAATATTATAATTAATTTGTTTTATTTATTGATAAATGACTATTTTGTCTGTGGGTCCGTCTCAAATAACCGTTAAAATGACTGAACCTATTGAAGAATTATTGGTGTGAAATCTCGTCAAACATTGGATTAATATACAGGCAGCACGAAGAAACCATTCGAATTTCTCAGAGGTAGGGAATAAACCTCGATACCACCGTATCTTATTATGATGGAGATTGTGCGTTTTTCTGACTGTAACCAAAACTATATTACTACTCGCCAGAATTCCCTTAGTTATTTAAATCATATCCTATATGATTCTATTTTTATTTTGATCATTAATAAAATTGTTTTACATTATTAATACAGTTGACCATATCTACTAACTGGATATTTACCACTGTTACATAATCTATGCATAGATTATTGTCAACCCCCTGTATTCTGAAGAGATTGCCCTTTTCATATCACGGGCGGGACTTTCCATGGATTATTACAGAAAGCCCGCGAAATACGTGAAGTCACGTGTGATCTGGTTGGCTCTCAGTTTCAGCTTGGACGTCAGGCAGAGAAGTGTTTAGTTAATGAAAAATGTTTAGTTACGTAAATAAATGTTTAAATAAATAATATGGTTTTGTGGTTGATGAATGTCTTAGCAACAAGACTGACCTAGAAGAAGTGAATCAAGGACGACCAACCAGCAAGACCAGAGAAATAGAAGTCCAGACGCTAGAAGAAGAACGTAATATACCAAAGATGAGCAGAAGAATAATAGAAGTAAGGAAAGAGAGTATACAACACCACGTACCCCACGTGTACGAGTTAGGCACAAGGTCATATTAATGTGGGAACACCCACAAGTTGTAACTCATGGGTGACGGGTGCAAAAATACATTAATCCCGTCGGCATTCACCCCAAAGGAGGGCGACTTAGGCACTGGACAATAAACCAAGCCATGCCCCTTTTAATCAAGGGGACATGTGTTGTCTGGAGGGATGGCTGCCTGGGATCAACGATGTTAGCTTGTAAGGTCCAGCGAAGTCACTGGACCTCTGATCGAAACCAGAGTTAGAGATATTTTCCTCTCATTCCACTTATGAGGGCGTGACACAAGAACATTTTTATGTGGGCCCATCACAAGCCGAAGCTGATGGGTGGTAGGCACAAAAATGTGTTGATCCCGTCGGCATTCCCCCTCAAGGGGCGCCTCAGGCACTGGACAATAAACCCAGCCCTGACCTTTAAATCGAGGGGACAGGTGTTGCCTAGGGGGATAGCCCCCTGGGATCAACGCTATTAACATGTAAGGTCCAGCACCGAAGCTCATTGGACCCCGGTCGAAACCGGTGTTAGATATGTTGGACATATCTACATACTAATAACATACATTTGTATTTATATATACAAAAAAAATAGCTGTTTACAGTATGAACGAGAAAGCTAATTTGCATATTGATATTAAAAATTTTACTTTAATTAATATGTGCTTAGTATTATTAATTTCTAATTGTTTGATTTTATTTCAACGATTATGTGCAAAAATTCGTGGACAAATCTTAAAAGAAATCTATTAACAAGAATAAATAACTGTAGTTTTATTCTTTACTTCTTATTTTAAATAAATAGCCAAATTAGGAAAATCTAGCAATGAAAGACGGGAGTGATAGAAAAGTAAGTTTTAGTTGTTCTATTTCTCGATTACACCACCCTCTGTTTCATATCTTTTTGACTGCATTCTTATTTAATTTCATTAGTCTTACTAATTTAATATGATATTTTATTACATTATAAAACGATATTTAGTTGTATATATGGATACAATTGCATTATTAATAGTAGGTAGATATGGGTCAACAGTATTGATAATGTAAAACAATTTTATTAATAAGTAAGTAAAAGTAAAGTCGTCGGGATGGCCTAAAGTCGGTATCAGCCAATCAGCGAGGGAGTCTCTCCCCTTTTCACTAGACCAATATGTTTTAATATATTTTCCTATAAAATACTTTTTCTAAACATTTGCTACAAACCAGAGCTTAAAATATGTATAAATAATAAAAGTAAAAGTAAAGTCGTCGGGGCGGCCTAAAGTCGGTATGAGCCAGTCAGCGAGGGAGTCTATCCCCTTTTCAATAGCGCTAGACCAAGGAGATTATTTTTGCATCTGAGGTAGAGCGCCACACCTACCATCAGCTCCTTACTTTACCGCACAGATCCCTGGGCTACTCATACGCTGAGTTGGCGGGGCGGTATCGAACTAGGAACCTTGTGGTTTCTAGCCGAACGCTCTACCGTCTGAGCTAATCCGGCCCCTTATTGAGGTTTAATAAAAAAAAAAAATCGAGAATGTGACGTAAATCAAAAATAGAGAATTGTAACTTGAGTAGTTTCGGTTACAGACAGACAAACGCACAATCACTATTATAATAAGATGTATCCACAACTGGAGTAATAATTCGCAAGTGAAAACAGCTTGGTGCTAGTGCAAATATGCAGAAGACCGAGTCACCTTGCCAAATCTCTCAACGTTTTGACTCGAGGCTCGCTGTGTGTGGTAGCGATTCAGAGTTGCATTGGTCGGAAGGAACTGGTTGAAGATTTAGAGGCGACAGACATAGTTGCCACTCGACAGACGGTGAAGAACGTGATCTGGTGACGAGAAATTGAAATCTCGACACTTTCCACTATTGGCGAAAAACCATGTCATTGTGACACGGTACCAAGAATACAAATGTACTAAGTTGTAAGGCGATACTCTCTCTCTCTCTCTCTCTCTCTCTCCTCTCTCTCTCTCTCGCTCGCACTCTCCAATCGCTATTTCTCTCTCACTCTTATATATATATATGTACCAAACTTATTGGCAAACCCTTGCTGTAAGGAAAAGCCGGCAAATGTTTTGATAGTAAAAATATATAATACCAAACTTCACCTGGGGAAGACATGAAAAACAAAGAAAAGACCAAGAGGGTAGTACCAACCGAAAAGAATCGGTTAATACTATACACTTGGCCGAAATAATAAAATAATTATATATACTAGCAAATATATGCACCCTCCGGGTGCAGGTATTTAAGTTTTAATGTAATAAAATATTATATTAAATTAGAAAGGCTAATGAAACTAAATAAGAATGCAGATAAAAAGATTTAAAACAGAGGGGAAATAATAAAAAAATAGAACAACTGAAACTAACTCTTCCATCACTCTGGTCTTTTATTGTTATTTTTTCTAATTTAAGTATTTAGTTAAAAGAGGAAGTAAAGAATAAAATGATAGTTATTTTTTCTTGTTAATGGATTTCATTTAAAATTCATTGAAGAGATTTTTGCTCATATTCAATAAGATAAAACCAAACAATTAGAAATCAATAATATTAAGCACATATTTATCAAAATCACATTTTTAATATCAATATGCAAATTAGCCTTCCCATTCACACTGTAAACCGCTATTTTGTTGTATATATAAATATAATTGTATGT
>CM042149.1:118477150-118492150 GCA_023376005.1 Doryteuthis pealeii
AATAAAATATTATCTCCCTAATTAAATATGATTCCTCCAGTTTAGTGCTACACAAATTCTCCTGTAAAAACCTATTCATATATATATATATAATATATATATTAATATATTATATATATATATTGTGTGTGTGTGTGTGTTTCGTTAAACTGTACTGACAATTCTTGTCGGATGAGTTTTTATTCGATCCTTTCTAATGTTCTGGCCATCTTTTTAATGTCAGGGTGGAATTGGTGTAGAAATCCACCCTGACATTAAAAAGATGGCCAGAAAATGAGAAAGGATCGAACAAAAACTCGTCCGACAAGAATCGACAGTACAGTTTATCGAAACATGTTTAAAAGAAAAAAATGCTGCCACAATACACACCCACACACACACACACACACACACATACACATATATATATATAATATATATATATAAACCCCTCCACACAGCAGGATGCGATACAAGGTCAGTTTCTCAGGAATAGCTTAACACATTTGAATATAAGTCATTATGGTGGCCTAAAGTCGATATCAGGCAATCAGCATGAGAGTCTATCCCCTTTTCACTAACGGTAGACGAAGGAGATTATTTAGCGTCTGAGGTGGAGCGCCACACCTACCAGCAGCTCTTCGCTTTAACGCACATATCCCTGTGCTACACATACGAGTTGGCGAGGGCCGGTATCGAACTAGAACCTTGTGGTTTCTAGCCAAACGCTCTACCGACTGAGCTAACCCGGCCCTTGACTAGCCAACGATAGATAGCCCAGTCTATCCAACTATTTACTCATAACTGGAGGGAAAATAGCTAGATACACACCATTTCCGAGGGTATGAGCGGTATGTGAAATATGTGAAACAGCCTCGTCCAGGATGTGAACTCGTGTCGACGAGTACATTTCCTAAGATTCTAGCCATTATGGCATGCGTATCCATACTTCTGTTAAATATATTTGATGATTTGTATAGACTAATCAATTATTGAGACATGGCAATCCATATCCATATATTTTGTTTGATGCATTGACAATGAAGCCATAGAAGATAAATTGGATAATTTTAATATATATATATATATATATATATATAATTGATGGAATCGACATATAGAAGAAAATTTCAAATTTTTTTAGTATCGTTTTTCTAAAATTAAGTCTTGATTTCAATCAATTAAATTTGATGAGACTATCTGTTTTAAAAACACTAGGTGTTAAAATCTCTCTCTTACTTTCTTCTCTCTCTGTCTCTGTCGTCCTCTGTCTGTCTGTCTGTTTCTCTCTCTCTTTCTTCTTTCTTCTCTCTCTTCTCTCTCTCTCTCTCTCTCTTATATATATATATATATATATATATATATATATATATATTGCATTGTGCGTTCCACATATGCTTTAATTATAAATTTATTAAAATGACATCGCGTACACACACACACACACACACACACACACACACACACATATATATATATATATATATATATATATATATATATATGAATCATTACTGTATTTAGAATATTTTCAGAAAGTGAAATTTGTTCAAATCACGTGCTGGAGTCCCTACGGCTGTTCGGCGTGCTGTTCAACTTCTTTCTCTAAAAGAGAGAGACAGACAGACAGACAGACAGAGACAGAGACAGAGACGGACAGACAGACAGAGAGTGCGATAGCGAGCGAGCGAAAGAGGTTTTCCATAAATTATATATTAATGTTTGTACCTTTGTGTGTCATACCCTATTATCACCTCAGATGAATAATGGCATATTCCGTTTTGCTTCATAAAATACGAATGCATGTGTTCAAATGTTACCCCTTTGTCATCACCTCAGATAAATAATGGACCATTCCGTTGGGATTGTGAGGAAGGAAAAGGAATGAATGAAAAATGTCAGAAGGGAAAAGAAACAAATAAAGAATGAATGAATGAATGAAAGAAAGAAAGAAAGAAAGAAAGGGGAGAGAGGAGAATCGAAAGCAATTATCTGATTCAATAGAATGGGAAAAAGATAAAAGAAAGTAAGAAAGTAAGAAAACAAAGGAAAAAGAAAGAAGAGAGAAAGAAAGAAGGATATAATTAAAGTTAATAATAATAATAAGTTAATAAATAATAAGTTAAAAATAAGGATTAAAATTTAATACTTAACAAGAATGAATAAAACCAAACCTCCTTGCGCATTAAATAACCCAGCATGTGTTGACATGTCGTTAAATCCAATCGACCAGCCAGACAGCAACCACAAGATTTGATATCATTAAACAAAAGAACAAACAAACACTTTAGCGCTCCTTTATTTGGGGCGCTGGTATGTGTCGTCAGTGATGTAGTATGCATGGTTCAGTGGAAATATATATATATATATATATATATATATATATATATATATATATATATATATAATAAAAATTACATTTGAATGTTTACCCCTTTGATGATATCCATTAACACCACGGATTTACCTATAAATGTGGGCTACTTATTTTACAGTTGGATTGTATTACAATAATTTTGATATTTTATATACACTTTTTATACATATTTTTACACTTTTCTATAACTCTACATCAGACTTTTTTGAGTCTTATTTTATTACTATAATGCTTCTGATTATTTTTAAAATTAAAAATGAGATTCATTTTATTTTTAAATAAAATTCATTTTATTTTTAAATAAAATTCATATTATTTTTAATATTGACAGCGCATTTTTTTTTTATTAATTCCAACGTTTGACTAGCAGCGTTCTGTTTTTACTAACGGTCATTTTCTCGTCTTATTTTTTGTTGCTGACTGACCCACGTGCGGACGATGCATTATAATGTGAAAGGGTCCTCATATTAGTGAGGATGGGCCGGTGTTGCTTTTTAAAACCGTCGAGAGATTTGCCCCGAAACGGTTTGCACACTTCTCTCCTGATGAGCCTATTTCAGTTGTAAACATCTTTTGTTTTTTCATTATATCTTATTCATATATATATATATATATATATATATATATATATATATATATATATATATTTAGTTAAAAATCAATGGTAAAATGAATGAAAGGATGAAATAAAAATGAATGAAATGAGGGGGATAAATGAAAAATCCTGTCCAATGGACCCTTCCCAAAAGTATTAAAACACTTTTTCAGAGTCGGGTCCCTGATAGAAAGTTTTTCTCATCTATTATTAGACTCCTTTGAAGCATCAAGTTAATATAATGATTCTATAAGTTATTAGAGAAGATAAAATCCGTCTCTTACCTTTGTAATATCTGCTAAGAATGGGTTGAATTTATATTATATATATATTATATATATATATATATATATATATATATATATATATAATCTTGTCTAGTTGACTTCCGGTAAATATTGCTACATTATAACTATCTTGAATTCAAAATAAAAACGGTCAAATAGATGAATTACTATATAATATTATATATATATATATATATATATATATATATTATATATATATATATATATATATATAATACAAAAGTCTAGAGAAGAAATCCTCCTTACGACACAAGAGTTTATCTAAACAAAACCAAGTCGCAGTTTGAGAGCTCAATGTGTGCTCTTAATGTTAGAGTCACAGAGCAAATATATGAGTAAAGAAATAACAAACGACTTAGAGATTTAGCATATAGTCTATTTCAGGGAGGTTAGACAAATAGTCTAAATCTCCCGACTCATCAAATGCGAATGATGAAATTTTTTATTACTTTAAAGGCATTTGAAAACAGATTTTTATTTATATATTTTTTTAATTTTTTAGAATTTGGTAGTCCTGTGATATGAATTCCAATTTCTTTTGCAACATCAAAGATTTACATTTGGAATTCATATTACAGGACTACAAAATTCTAAAAAATTAAAAAAATATTAAACAAAAATCTGTTTTCAAAATGCCTTTAAAGTAATAAAAAATTTTCTTTTAAGTCTTTTGTTATTTCTTTACTTATATATATATATATATATATATATATATATATATATATATATTATAAGTTAAATTAATAATAACTATTTAAGAGTTGATACTCCAGAAAATAGGTTGAGAAGAGCAACTCGACATGAAAGGTTTACCAAATACCTAGAAAAAGATTTGTTCATATAACCGATGTTGTGGATCCCGTACAACCCGCGTGTGCTAATGAACTCATCAGACGGCAATGTGGTTGAATGTAGCTACGGAGATTAAACCTGTTCATGCAACATTAAATGCTTTTCAAAAATGCTCAGCCTCACTTACGGAAAGAGGCATATTTACTAATATCAAAAAGACGATTATAAATGAGCCAATCCTCCTGTCATTGCCGAAGGAGGTTTAGCCAACCCAGGAAAGTACTTTAATAGAAATAAACAAAATATAGGAGTGATATATTTAATCTAAATTAATAATATCCATAAACGATCCTGTCAACAATAAGCCAAGAAGAACTACTCCTAATGATACACACACACACACACACACACACACACACACACACACATACATATATATATATATATATCATATATATATATACATCTATATATATACATCTTTCTCTCTCTCTCTCTCTCTCTCTCTCTCTCTCTATATATATATATATTATATATATATATATATATATATATGCATAAATAAATACATATACATATATTTACCAACCCCTCCGCACGAGCAGGATGTGACACAAGATAAATTTCTTAAGCGGAGTTCAACAGGTTTGAATTCAGAGTTTTCCTTCTCGACCGGTTGACTAACCAAGGTTAAAGAGCCCGGTCTGCCCTACTATTTACCCATAGTTGGAGGGAGATTATGATTCATACCTTTCCCAAGGGTATTAGCGCTAAGTGAAAATGCAGTTACCGCATCGAGGATTTGAACTCGTGGCAACGAGTCCATTTCCAATGACATTAACCATTACACCACACGCTTCCATTAAATGATTATATATATATATATATATATATATATATATATAAATATATACATATATATATATACATATAAACATACACACACACACACACACACACAACATACATATAATATATATATATAATATTATATACATACATATACACACACCACACACACACACACACATATATATATGTATGTATATATATATATTATGAACAGTGTAATTAATTTCCAGGCAATAAACGGTTAGTTTTAATGTATGTGGGAATAGCTAATATCACTTTATCAATTTGAAATGTGACATTGCTTTAATTAATAATCATATTTCGCTCGTAGCATCAAATTGAAATTGAGATTTGGACATGAAAATATAAGAAGGACCATAGAAATTGAATTTCCAAAATGAACACCATTTGAATAACTACATCTAAATAGCACGAAATATATGATTATCTATTGGGGAGTATGTCATATACTACCTATCGATATTAAGAATGGAATCGTGTGTTTTTCCTATCAATAATATCTGAAGAAACTTCGGAAGAGATAATCAACGAGATTTCACGAGACTTGTTAATTCAACTGCTATATACTCAGTTCACCTTGTATCTTTACTTTGTAAACATTTTCCCCTATCTTTAATACTCGGTGTGTTTCTTCCTATTATTTCACTGGTAAATAATACTTGATTTACAACAGTTCTAAGAAAAAATTCTTAAATGACAAAAATCAAAATCAATTAATTTTGTTCTTGTTATATAGTACCTAAATAATGAGAATGGACTGCTACGGTGATTAAATCTGCTCAGGCAACATTAAATGCTTTTCAAAAATGCCCAGCCTCACACGCGGAAGGAGACATATTTACTAATAATCAACGAGATTTCACGAGACTTGTTAATGCAACCTGGGACTGCTATATACACAATTCACCTTGTATCTTTACTTTGTAAACCTTTTCCCCTATCATTTAATACTCGGTGTGTTTCTTGCTATTATTTCTCTGGAAACTCTGATACTTGATTTACAACAGTTCTAAGAAATACATTTTAAATGACAAACATTTAAAATTGATTTATTTTGTTCTTGTCCTATAGTACCTAAATAAGGAGAATGGAATCATCTGTTTTCTTATAAATAATGTCTGACGAAACCTTAGAAGAGAGACACCTCTGAAGAGAGAACCAATGAAATTTCACAGAACTTATTAATTCAGCCTAGCAATTTCTAATAACTATGTTCACCTTATATCTTTGCATAGCATACATTTCCACCTATCCTTAATACTGGTTGTGTTTCTTCCTATTATTTCTCTGTTAATTCTGATACTTGAATTACAACAATTGGCGATGAAGGATTCAGAGACATGTGCAAATCAAGGAACTTATAATATATTGATATTATCTAAAAGTAAAAAAAACAACAAAAAACAAAAAACGTCGTGATAAGAGTTCAAAATGAGAGATTTTAAATCAGCCATGTTGGAGCTGATTAAAAGCAACAGGAAATTCGACAACAACAACACCAACAGCAGCAGCAGCAGCGGCACGAAGAAGAATGTTTCCTCTTCACGGAACTTGTAAATTCAACCTAGCAATTGCTAATTACTCTGTTCGTCTTGTATATTTGCTTAGTAAACCTTTTCTGCTGTCCTTAGTATTTAAGTTAATTCCTATTGTTTAATTTAAGTTGAGTTAATTCCTATTGTTTCTCTGTTAACTTTAATAGTCGAGTTACAATAATAACCGCATTTGAATAGCACAAAATATATGATTATTTCTTAGGAAGCATTAAATCCTATTTCTTTTTTCTACGAATTTTTCCTATAAACTTTTCAATGACATATCTATGCGTCAATTGTTATTTTACTCCCTACGAGTTCTTCGCACCAGTTTTAACCGGTGTTTTTTTTTAAATCTGTAATTTCAGTTGCAGCAAGTGTCCTTAGGTCAACAGGAATATTCTACGTATTCTAGATGATGCTGCTGCTGATGATGATGGTGAGGATCATCATCATCATCATCATCTCTAGAATACGTAGAATATGCACAGTGAAATAACCTATCCCCTTTTCGCGAGTGCTAGACAATGAAGATTGTTTTTTTTTTTTTGTTGAAGTGAAGCACAACACCTACTGTCAGCCTTTCACTTTACTGGACAGATGAGATTTCCCAGTCTGTGCTACTCGTACACTGAGTTGGAGTACAACACCTACCATCAGTCTTCCACTTTACTAGACAGATGAGATACCTATGCTCTGTTACGCATACGCTGAGTAGCCGGGGACCGGTATCGAAACCGGAACCTTTGGATTCCTAGGCGAGTGCTCTACCGACTCAATTAAACCGGACAATATTTACGAGCAAAACTGTTGTCTCACGCTGTCATGAATTATTAGAATGAAATAAAAACAATTTTTAATAATTGCTTTTTTTTTGTATTATTTGTATTATTCGTACTATTGTTCTCATCTTTATTGCTATCTGTACAACGTTTCGGTCGATATGCCCTCCAGCCTTATTCAGTTATTTCTTGTCGGACTCGGGAACCTTCTCAAACTTGGGATCCTTATCTTCGAACTCGGAAACCTACTTGTCGTAATCGGGAGCCTCCACAGAAATTTGAAACCTAACCCTTTATTCAGTCCACGGGGCTATACGGGTAAAAGTGTTAAGCTTTGTTAAGTATTATTCTATGATACTGTCGCCCTTGACCAGGACTGAACCTGCGGCTTAGAGATAACTCTCGCTTAGACACTAGTCCTAATAATTTAAATGATACATATCATTATGTCTCATTTAAAAAAGAAAAAGTGATATAGTGGTTTTTTTGTGAAATGTACAACTTGAAACAAACGGATCTCATTTCTAAAACCACATTTTTGTCTTTGTGCGCGAAAGATAATTATCAAACCTCATCTAAAAAGAAAAAGTGAAATAGTGTTTTTTTTTGTTTTGTTTTTTTTTGTGTGTGTGAAATGTATAACTCGTAACAAACGGATCTAACCTCTTTCAATCCGCGGGGATATACTCTTCTCATTACGCTAACCATGATTGTGTACAAGTGTTAAACTCTGTTAAATATTATTCTATGTTACTGTAACCCTTACCAGGATTGAACCTGTAGCCTAGAGATAACTCTCTCTTAGACACTAGTCTGAATAATTCAAATAATACATATTATTAAGTCTCATCTCAAAAATAAAAAGTGACGTAGTATTTTTTTTTTTTTTTTTTTTTTTTGTGAAATGTACAACTTGAAACAAACGGATCTCATTTCTAAAACCATATTTGTCTCTTTGTGTGCGAAAGATAAATAATTATCATTATATTTTTCTATGAATATTAATTTTTTTTATTTATCGATGGGTGGGAATGGGGGGGTGGGTGATTCGATGACAGGCATCAGTCTCAAACGTCCTTCATAGGATAAAACAGGGAAATCGGTCAGTCATCGGCGTCATGCATTTTTAGAGGCGGTAGTTGGAATAAAAGAATTTTTCTTCGATTTAATGATTACAATTCAAGCTATGGTGGTCTGGTCTGTGATGATAAAGTTAATTTAGCAGTAAGCCTATAGGCTTTGTTACACTAAATATTGATTTAATGCTTTGATGAAAAAATATCCGTTTTTTGTGCGTTCCTAATCATACCGAGGCTTCGTCGCTTTCTATTAGAATCATCATCAAATAGAAATGGTTATTGAAAATTTCAAGTGATATATCGATCTGAGTTTGATTGTAAATTGTACATCATATATATATATATATATATATATATATATATATATATATATATATATAATAAAAAGGCTTAAATACCGGTCATGTTCGAACTTGCAAATTTATTTCCACCCTTATATTTATACACACACACGCACACACACATACACACACACTACACACACACACACACACATATATATATATATTTATATATGTGTCCCTTGCCTTCCATATATCCACAATGCATACGCATACCAGCACACACACACACACACACACACACACACATATATATATATATATATATATATACATATATATATACGCTGACGACCGTAACGGTGAGGAACTTGGCAGACGAAAATTCTGTTGGGTTTCGCTCCCGGCTAGAGGTAGCTGTTAAAAAAGTCGGGCCGCACTGATGATGCTTAAACGTCGAAACACGTGTCTGTGGATGACTCACACATATATATATATATATATATATATATATATATATATATATATATATATAAGCATATATATATATATATATATGTATGTGTTTTGTGTGCGTGTGTGTAATGCGGCACGTGGTGACATAATGGTTATCGTCGCAGTTCAAATCCTTGACAAGGCTGTATGGATTGTAAATAATGCTAATACCTAAACCCAACAATTCCCCTTCAAACCTGTTAAACTCCACTTAAATATTGAACTTGAGTCATATCCTACTCGTCAAGCGCCAGCACTTATATGATTGCCCCAACATTATTCCTCTTATGGCAATCCTAAACCATATATGCTAAAAGGCGGTGACTGAGGGTTTTATTGTCCTGAGTATGCCGTTAAAATCGATCTCATGAAGTTCCAATTCTGAAGCTATAGTAGTGTAGAATTCCACTTCTTCGCCATTACTCCCAGGTCCACTGATCCGGAGTAGTAGTAGTACTTGTTAGGTACTCATTTATCGGTTGAATAGAAAAAAAATGAGTTTAAAGAATGTGTTGAAAAATTTAGTTGAACATTTTTTTATACCTATCAAGCATGAATAGAACAAAAGGTCTCTGGCATAAAATAACTCAACAAGGGCTGACATGCCGTACAATCTAACAGACCCAACCGAACAAAACCCACAACAATCGATGATTGAGAGCAGAAATTGAAACAGAATGCAACCAAATACCAATTCAAATGATTTGTGAAAAATTCGATTACATCTGTTTGCGTGATCAGCATTACCTAAAACAGAATAATCATCTGTTTGAAAATCTACAATAAGTCAGTGACATTTAAAATCCCAACTCACCACATAATCACCAATTCCTACACAGAACGATCATCATTTAGCATATATATATATATATATATATATATATATATATATATATATATATATATAGGGAGATTATGTGCTTAATTAAAGTCATACCTAATTTGTTAATTAATTAAATATAATTAAATGAATTAGGCGTGCATATCGGTTTAAATGTAAAGCGTAAACAAATCGAGAAAAAGTCGATCTCTGTATGTATATTTCAGCCCATTAGGCCTCATCAGCAGAGCTATAGACAGGGTAGTGCACGATTCGAACCCTTGTTTTGTGAATTATAATTCATTTAATTATATTTAATTAATTAACAAATTAGGTATGACTTTAATTAAGCACATAATCTCCCTAAAAATTGTTGGCCTTCGCCATTTCAAACACATCGTTTGAACACTTCATATATATATATATATATATCATAAAGGTACACGGTAATAAACTATTCGAGTTTCACCATAAGGATCTTCAGGGTTAAATCCACTGGATTAATCAAGATATTGATTAATTGCAGTCGATTTCACGTGTGTATTTTTTCGCGATAAACGGTTGATTATAGGTCCGCGGTCGAAGAATGCTGGTTTAAAATTCAAAAATTCACAAGGATCGGAAGTTGCATTTTTTTAAAAGGATCAAAATATAAACATTGTTAGAAATCTGCTATATACATTTATATATATATATATATATATATATATATATATATATATATATATATTATATATATAATTATATATATTATATATATATGTAACCCAAAGGTCCAGAGAAGAAATATTCCTTACGACACAAAAGTTTTATTTTAAAAAAACCCAGTCGCAGTTTGAGAGCTCAATGTGTGCTCTTAATGTTAGAGTCACAGAGCAAATATATAAGTAAAGAAATAACAAAAGACTTAGAGATTTAGCGTTATAGTCTATTTCAGGGAGCTTAGACAAAGTGTCTAACTCTCCGACTCATCAGATGCGAATGATCATCATTCGCATCTGATGAGTCGGGGGTTAGACTATTTGTCTAAGCTCCCTGAAATAGACTATAATGCTAAATCCAAAGTCTTTTGTTTTTTCTTACTTATATATATATATATATATATATATATATATATATATATATAATATAGAACATGTACACTGAAATATATTTCTTTCTTTCTTTTTCTTTCTTTCTTTCTTTCTCTCTTTCTTTCGTCCACTATAAACTTGTTTTCTTTCTCTCTGTCTTTCTTTCTTTTACCTCCATCTCTTCTACTTTCTTTCTTTATTTTTTCTTTCTTTCTTTCTTTCTTTCTTTCTTTCTTTCTTTCTTTCTACCTTCACTTATAACTCTTGTTCTTTGATTATCGTGTACTGTTTATGGCGTACGCTACACACACACACACACACACACACACACAACACACACACACACACACACGTATATACATATATATGTGTGTGTGTTTGTGTGTATGAATATATATACGATTTTAAACAGACTGTATTTTTCAAACTGACTTTTAATAAAAAATCTAATCATGTATATTTTAAAGTTGTATATATATATATATATATATATATATATATATATATATTATATATATATATATATATCGAGTGTAGGCTTTTATTCGTTATCTATACGGAATCTGATTATAAGTTAATTTCCTTTAATTAATCGGTCTTTTGTACGGCTTTAATTTTTAGTCTTCAATGTGGATTATTTCATCTCACTGATTTCTTTTCCTATTCATTGATTTTCTCGATTCAAAATCAAAGATTTTCAAAAATCTTTCATTTCTTTATCTTGTCGCTTCTTTTGTCACGATCTTTCTTATTCGCTAGTTTTCTTTCTTGATCAACTGAATCTAATTAATTATTCTTTTATTTTTCGGGGGAGAAAAATTTGCTATTTATAACTCCTTTCTCAGATACACATATAATAATAATAATAATAATAATAATAATAATAATAATAATATAATAATAATAATAATAATAATAAAAGAAACAACCCACATTTAACTTCTATTGACGGTTCAAATATTTTTGATAATAATAGAAAAAAAATATCGAATAGTCAATAAAATCACTTAAACTTTCACTTTCATTTTCCACTTTCCTGAAATATCTTATTCGTCCTTTTTTTAAAAATTAATTTTTCGTTTCCGAAATTAAAAAGATTTAATTTATTGACCATAAATCTATATTATAGCACTGAGGGAGCATCACGTGGTGTAATGGTTAGCAAGCTAAGTAGATTACTCATTCATTGTTAGTGAATTCGATTCTCATAGGTTGCCCCATCTTGGCCTTGTGTCAAAATTTTCAAAAAAACAAGTGTTCCGAAAATGGGATAAATTTAATTATCGATGTTTAAACATTTCGGTTACATTGAACCTTCATCAGGATGTATCTTGGGGTGAAGAAAATGATGGATGTTTTTATATGTGACAGGAGATGAAAATCTTTTTAGTTATGTAACTGTATTTGATAAGCGTTTTATTTTTGAAAGGCAAGTCGCGATCCACTCATGCGAAGATGTCATGACCCCAAGATACATCCTTCATTTTCTACTTTCCTGAAATATTTTATTCGTACTTTAAAAAAAAATTAATTTTTTCGTTTCCGAAATTAAAAAGATTTAATTTATTGACCATAAATCTATATTATAGCACTGAGGGAGCATCACGTGGTGTAATGGTTAGCAAGCTAAGTAGATTACTCAACCATTGTTAGTGAATTCGATTCTCATAGGTTGCCCCATTTCTGGCCTTGTGTCAAAATTAATTTATCGATTCCGAAATTAAAATGATTTAATTTATTGAACATAAATCTATATTATAGTACTTAAGGCGCTTCACCTGGTATAATAGTTAGCAAGCTTGATTCCTAAACCATTGATAATGAATTCGAGTCTCACTGGGTGCCCCATTCTGGCCTTTTGTCGCATCTAAGCTGAGCTTGGTAAATAACTATATTATAGCACTTGATTTTCGTTTATTTGCATATAATGTGATTTTCAAACTAACTTCTGTCATCTGCAAAAAACGTATTGATAAAGGCAGAAAATGTTGGGACCATGAACTGAATAACATGCACAATAATAATGTCATATCTTAGAAATTCGGGCAACAAAAATTTCATTAGTCGAAACATGTGGATAAATGTGAGAATAGTGACTTGAATAAGTTGTGAAATGGCGATAATATCATATCTCCGAAATTCAGTTAATATGGAGGGCTGAATAATTCATCGGCCGAAACAAAGTAATAATGTCAGCAAATTTTGAATTGTT
Organism: Doryteuthis pealeii; assembly: GCA_023376005.1. Taxonomy (NCBI): domain Eukaryota; kingdom Metazoa; phylum Mollusca; class Cephalopoda; order Myopsida; family Loliginidae; genus Doryteuthis; species Doryteuthis pealeii. Next base: position 118,490,352 of record CM042149.1, read on the forward strand.
AAGTATCTGGCCGACATCCTTGGCCAGTTGGAAAGAACTCAAAGTAAATAAGTAAGTAAGTCCCGAGTTATAGAATCCTTTGGTAAGTAAATAAGTCCCGTGGTATAAAATCCTTTAGGTCCGACGTCCAAGAAGATTCAAGTAGCAGTGAGCTAAGATTAGAATCAGCCAGTATAAATACAACAACAGCAGCAGAGCACCGCCAGTGATTGGACAATAGGTTGCCTTCCCAGGTCACGTGCTTATCGGCGATTCTATAAGTAGAAGTGACCATCTGGTACACACCTTATAACAGAAAATCCCAGCATGAATAGTGGCCTGAATAACCTGTAAAATGATAACAATGTAATATCCCAGAAATTCGGGTAATAAAGAAAGCTGAAGACAATGTCATATCTCAGAAATTCGGACAATAAAGAAGGCTGAAGAGTTCATTGGCCGAAACTTATTGATAAAGGCGGCAAATGTGAGCTGAATAAGTTGTGAAATGAGGATAATGTTATCTCAGAAATTCTGATGATATGGAAGGCTGAAGAATTCATCGGACGAAACGAAGCAGAACATTTTGGAATAGAGATCTGATTAACCCGCGGAATGATGATAATATCATATCTAAGAAATTCTGACAATAAAGAAGGCTGAAGAATTCATCGGTCGAATGGTTTTGGATAATTTGGGTAATGATGACAATGTCAAAACTCAGGAATTCGGATAATATGGAAGGCTAAAAATTTCATCAGTCGAATAGTATTGATAAAGGCAGGAAATGTTAAAACAATAGCCTGAATGACCTATGAGATGATAATAATGTCATATCTTATTATAATAGAGATTGTGTGTTTTTCTGTCTGTAACAGAAACTATATTACCACTCAAGTCACAATTCCTTTACTTATTTACGTCACATTCTCCATGATTTTATTTTTATTTAAACCTCAATTATCAATAAAACTGTTATACATTATTAATACTGTTGGTCACATCTGCATACTAATAACATGCGAGTGTATTTATATATACAACAAAATAGCGGTTTACAGTGTGAACGGGAAGACTAATTTGCATATTAATATTAAAAATTTGTTTTTAATAAATATGCGCTTGGTAGTATTGATTTCTAATTGTTCGGTTTTATCTTAATGAATATAAGCAAAAATCTCTTCAATAAATCTTAAAAGAAATCCATTAACAAGAAGAATTAACAGTAATGTTATTATTTATTTCCTATTTTAACTCAATAGTTAAATTGGGAAAATTTAGCAATGAAAGATGGGAGTGGTAGAATAGTAAGTTTCAGTTGTTCAATTTTTCTGTTTCAAATCTTTTTATCTGCATTCTTATTTAGTTTCATTGGCCTTTCTAATTTAGTATAATATTTTATCACTTTAAAACTTTAATACTTGCACCCGGAGGGTGCATATATTTGCTAGTATTTTTAATATATATATATATATATAACAATGATAATAATGATAACAATGTCATATCGTTTCTATATTTAGACAATAAAGAAGGCTGAAGAGTTCATCGGCCGAAACAAAGTGACGAAGGCAAAAAATATGGGAATAGTGACCTAAATAACCTGCGCAAGGATTACAATGTCATGTGCCAGAATTTCGGACAATAAAGAAGGCTGAAGAGTTTATCGGTCGGATGGGATTGATAAATGCAGAAAATGTGTTAATAATGTCCTGAATGACCAGGGAGATGATGACAATGTCATATCACAGAATTTCGGACAATAAAGAAGGCTGAGGGGTTCATCGGTCGAATGGTATTGATATATGCAGAAAATGTGG
>CM042149.1:118499650-118504650 GCA_023376005.1 Doryteuthis pealeii
TGATATTTTAGAAGCTTCTACAGAGTCGACTTCTATTTGATAGGGTTGGTTGGAGAGAAGACAGAGAGAGAGAGAGAGAGAGAGAAGAGAGAGAGAGAGAGAGAGAGAGCAGTCGGCACGACGACTATGTATGATGATGATGATGATGATGAAGATGATGAAGATGATGATATTTGAAGCTTCTTACAGAGTCAACTTTCTATCAGATAGGGCTGGTTGGAGAGAGAGAGAGAAGAAGAGAGAGAGGAGAGAGAGAGAGAGAGAAGAGAGAGAGAGAGGGGAAGAAGGAGAAAGGAGCAGTCGGCACGACGACGACTACGACGACAACTACGACGACGATGACGATGATGATGATGATGATGAGGAGGATTAGGACCTTCTTACAGGGTCAACTTCTGTCGATAGGGATGGTGTAGAGAGAGAAGAGAGAGAGAGAGAGAGAGAGAGAAGAGAAGAGAGAGAGAGAGAGAGGGTGGAAGAAGGAGAAAGAGAGCAGTCGGCACGACGACGACTACGACGACAACTACGACGACGATGACGATGATGATGATGATGATGATGAGGAGGATTAGGACCTTCTTACAGGGTCAACTTCTGTCGATAGGGATGGTTGTAGAGAGAGAGAGAGAGAGAGAGGAGGAGAGAGAGAGAGAGAGAGAGCAGTCGGCACGACGACGACGACGATGACGATGATGATGATGATGATGATGATGATTAGGACCTTCTTAGAGGGTCAACTTCTGTCGATAGGGATGGTTGTATGAGAGAGAGAGAGAAGGAGAGAGAGAGAGAGAGAGAAGAGAGAGAGAGCAGAGCACTATGAGGATGATGATGATGATGATGATGTTGATGATGATGATGATGATTTGAATCTTCTTACAGGGTCAACTTCTATCTGTCAGAAGAATCCTCTGATGTAAACATGGATTGATTAGTCATTCGATTTTGTTAAAGCAGTGGTTCCCAAAAGTGGGCAGTACCTCCCCCATGCCCACTGGAAAGACCTAGGAGCGCAGAGGACAAATAAATGGCATTCAGTGGTGACAGCATGGCATTAGAAGAAGTTAATAAATAACACAAAAGAACGTCACTTATGAGTACATCCTTGCTTCTTCAGCAGTGTCCGGCGTGTCTTGTTTGCCTTACAGTGATGGTTTGTGTGATATGGGGCAGGTGGCCGTACAGCTGGTGGAGTGTTGTTTCCACGTCTTGTTAAAGTCCTATTATTATTCCAATCAGAGTTTTTGTGCTAAATTCTAATGAACTAAATATCAGCAGCTTACAATAGAATCACACTGGTGGGAGAGTCGTTGTGAGCGGATTAAAGAACGCAAAGAGTTAATATCTTTGAATATTTATTCATGGTGTACATTTCGGTGCAGTTCGTTTCATTCAGTAATTTTCAGATAATAACTTGTTTTACACATCTCCATATTGTTTACATTTTTGATATATCTTTAATTTTTGTCCATATAAACCGATTGCCTTTAGGAAGGATATTATGGCACTTACTTTAGATTTTAACGTTTTTTTTTTCATATTGCCTGTGTTGCAAAATGTTTCTCTCGTAGGGGCCAGATTAATGCATTCAATGAGAAGTGAGTGCAGTCAGGCATGCATGGTACATTATTTACTGTTCTTTAAGCAAATGGGAAACCGTACGCTAAGTGTGACCCCTGAAGTCAGTCTTCAGTCTTTCTTTTTTTTAAAAATAATTCTAATTCTTTCTTTCTTTCTTTCTTTCTTTCCTATCCTTGCTTTCTAATTCTTTCTTTCTTATTTTTCATTCTTTCCAATTCTCTCTTTCTAGTTCTTTCTTTCTTTATCTCCTATTCTCTTTTTCTAATTCTTTCTTTCTTTCTTTCTTTTTTCTTTCTTTCTTTCTCTTCTATCCTCTATTAATTCATTATTTCATTCTCTCCCACCCTGTCTTTCTAATTCTTTCTTTCTTTCTTTCTTTTTCTCTCCGAAACATATTTTTCTAATTTATTCTTTCTTTTCCTTTTTTCTTTCTTTCTTTCTCTCTCTATTTCCTATCCTCTTGTTTAATTCATTCTTTCATTCTCTCCCACACTGTCTTTCTAATTCTTTCTTCTCTCTCCAACCTTTTTTTCTAATTTATTCTTTCTTTCTTCTTTCTTTCTTTCTTTTCTATCCTCTCGTTTTAATTCATTATTTCATTCTCTCCCATTCTGTCTTTCTATTTCTTTCTTTCTTTCTCTCCTAACCTCTTTTTCTAATTCATTCTTTCTTTTTTTTCTTTCTCTTCTATCTTCTCTTTTTAATTCATTCTTTCATCTTCTCCCACCCTGTCTTTCAAATTCTTTCTTTCCCCCTTCTTTATCTCCCTCCTCTCTTTCTAATTCTTTCTTTCTTTTTTCTTTCTCTCTGTCCTCTCTTTTTTTAATTCATTCTTTCAATCTCTCACCCTGTCTTTCTAATTCTTTATTTCCTTCTTTCTTTATCTACCTCCTCTCTTTCAATTTTTAATTTCTTCTCTTCTATATTCTCTTCATAATTCTTTCCTTCTTTCGTTCTCTCCCATCCTTTCTTTCTAATTCTTTCTTTCTTTCTTTCTTTCTCTTCTATCCTCTCTTTTTAATTCATTCTTTCATCTTCTCCCACCCTGTCTTTCTAATTCTTTCTTTCTTCCTTCTTTATCTCCCTCCTCTCTTTCTAATTTTTTTTCTTTCTCTTCTATATTCTCTTCATAATTATTTCCTTCTTTCTTTCTCTCCCATCCTTTCTTTCTAATTCTTTCTTTCTTTCTTTCTTTCTTTCTTTCTTTCTTTCGTTCTTTCTTTCTTCCTTTCTTTCTTTCTTTCTTTCTTATCCTCTCTTTCTTCCTCATCATGTCTTTCTCATTCTTTCTTTCTCTTAAATCACCTCTTTCAAATCCTTTCTTTCTTTCTTTCTTATCTCGTTTTTCCTTAGGAAGTAGATAGGTATGTATTTACGACAGTATACATATCGAGAAGATTTGCGAAATAAGGGGAGATAACTTCTTAGTGCAACCTCAACACTAAAAGTGCACGCATGCGCAGATGATCGCTTGCAGTCCCGTACAGACGACATTTTCTCGTAAGCGAATTTATAGTAGAGAAGAAAAAGAAACACTATTATTGTCATCTAAAAAACTGTGTGTAGATTCCGTGGCCTAATAATGTAAAAAAAAAAGTGCTCTAATTTTTTTCTCTCATTTTCGTCTGGCGAAAAAAAAAAAAAAAAGAAAAAAGAAAAGAGGGAGGTGAAATTCTCGGTATTGGTAAGACATTTTTACTTTTCCAACAAATCAATTCTTCTGACAAAAGATAATGCCTCTTTCGTCTCACGTCACTATCGTAAAATGTACATTTATTGTTAAAAAAAAGGCGACAGAGGGAGAGAGACACAGGGACACGGGGTACTCTCACCGTGTGTCTCTCATTCTGTTTTTCTATATCTCTCTAGGATTGAGAGAGAAAGAAAAAAAGAGAGAGATAAAGAGAAAGTAAGAAAGAAAGACAGAAAGAAAGAGAGAAAGAGAGAGAGGGGGAAAGTAGGAAAGAAAGTAAGAAAGAGAGAAAGAAAAAAAGAAAGAAAGAGAGAGAGAGAGAGAGAGAGAGAGAGAGAGAGGGAGAGGGTGTGTGTGGGTAAATGAGTATAACATGAATGAATAGAGAATTGAACCATTTACTATTATTGGCAGATCCCATTGACTAATGCCTGGATTATTTAGAATATGATCATAGTAATTTAGCTACTGGTAAAATGAGCCTAAAATACGTTTTTGACAAAATTACTTTAGCCCCACCCCCCACTACAGAAAATAATTTACCAAAAATCAAGAAATTATCGGATTTTAATGAAATTTTCAGTATTTATTTATCAATAAACGATCTTTATAATGCATTATTTATTTTATTTCAAAACTTTCTCCTTTTTTTTCAGGTCACTTAATATTGACACACCTTATATTAGGGGCGTAAAATGTTTTGCGAGTTGGTCATTTTCGATACTAATTACAGTATAAATAAAGAGATAACAGACCGAAGTTATGAATAGAAACAAACAAATTTTTTACGGTTGTTGTTTTATGAGAAAATAAGTACCGAAAATCGAAAAATAAAATGTAGAAAAATAATAAATAATTAATTTTTTGGAGATTTCTTTTTTACTCATTTCGATAATTATTTAATTGGCTATTATTTTATAAAAGAAAAAAATTATACATCGATGTTTTTTCTTCTTAAAAAGGGGAGGGGGTACATTTTCAATCGAGTTTTTCTTCAAAACTTATTACTTTTGGCACCTAAAATAAGGTTTGCATTGAGTAGACATTTATTTTTAGAATCTAAAACTATAACATTTTAAACTTAAAATCGGGATTTTCATATTTTAAATGAATTTTATATATTAATTTTTCATAGCAAAAATACTAAATTAAAGTTTTCAAATAAAATAACTAATGCATTATAAAATTCATTAATTGTTAAATTAATACTGAAAATTTCATTAAAATCAGATAATTACTTGATATTTGGTAATTTTTTTGCAAGCGAATGTTACAGTAAAATTGTAAACAAGCACTTAAAACCATCGAAAAAGAGGTTGAATGGCGGATCGCGTCGAAATTGACCAAAACAAATGGTTTTAAATCTTTTTAAAATAAACTGCATATGTAATGATATTTTTCTTTTTTAATGATGGTCATTATGTTACCACTTATCGATTAAACAAAGTTTGACCTTAAATAATAGATTTAATTATTTTTCATACGCTTTTATAATTCATACCAGACGACAAAAATGCTAATGCCTATAGTAATATAGATAAGGTAATATATATATATATATATATATATATATATATATATATATATTGTAATATAGGTACAAGTAATAACCTACTCGTGTTTCACCACAAGGATCTTCAGGGTTGCATTTCAAAACAGCGTTCGTCGAATACCATCACGTAACGAACCGTTTATCGCGAAATACACACACGTGTAATTGACTGCA
>CM042149.1:118509650-118522150 GCA_023376005.1 Doryteuthis pealeii
TTTTCTTTTTCCTTCTTTCATTTCTTCACTTTTATCTTCTTCCTTATTTTTTTACATATCTTTTCCTTATTTTATCTTTTATTTTTTTTATATTTTCTTCATTCTGATTCTTCTGCCTTTATTCTCTTATTATAATGGAGATTATGAGTGTGCCTGCCGCGACCGAACTATATTACTACTCAAGTCACAATTCCCTTAGTTATTTACGTCATATTCTCCATGATTTTATTTTAATTTAATTACTATTATTAATAAAATTGTCTTACATTATTAATACTGTTGAACATATCTGCATCCTAACAATATGTAATTGTATTTATATACACAAAAATAGCAGTTTACAGTGTGAACTAGATGACTAATTTGCATAATGATAGTAAAAAAATGATTTTAATAAATATGTGCTTAGCATTATTCATTTCTAATTGTTTGGTTATTTTTCAATGAATATGAGCAAAAATCTTGGGGATAAATATTAAAAGAAATCCATTATCAAGAAGAAATATCTGCAATTTTATTATTTAATTCCTATTTTAACTAAAAAGTTAAATTAGGAAAATTTTAGCAATGAAAGATGAGAGTGATGGAAGAGTAAGTTTCAGTTGTTGTATTTTTTCGTTTTTAGCACCCCTCAATTTCAAATATTTTTATCTGTTTGGTTTGGTTTGGTTTTACGGAATATCAACCTCAGTGGGTCATTTTATGCCGATAAAGTTTGGAAATAAATCAATTCTTAATGGATAATACAATTTTGTTTATCAACTCATGTTTTTCTATTTAACCCATAGATGGGATATTTTTTTTATCTGTATTCTTATTTAGTTTCATTATCCTTTATAATTTAGTATAATATTTTATTACATTAAAGTTTAAATAATTGTGCTTATATTTGGGTGCATATATTTGCTAATTCTTATTATATTTCTTTATTCTTATTTTAGAAATTAATTTCTTGTTTTTTCTTACTTTCTTTCTAGTTTCTTTAATTCTTTTTGTTTTCTTCTGATTATTTCTTTTTAGTCTTTGTTTTTCTTTTCTTCTTAGATTTCTTCTTTAGTTTTATTATCTTTTTTTTATATTCCTTCGGTCATTCCTACTTTTCTTCCCCCAATCTTTCTTACTTTTTATTTTCTTTTTAACACACTTTTTAAAAACCTTTTTTAACTTCCTTTTTAATTCATTTTCTTTCATTTTTCTCTCTTTTTCTTTTTTACTTCTAGATTCATTTTCTTCTTCTCTGTGTCTTTTCCAGTTCTTTTTCATCGACTTTACTTTCATTTTGTCTTTCATTTTCTTCTTTTTTAGATTTAACTTTTCTTTGAGTTTCATTTGATTTTCCTTTCATATTTTTCTTTTTTAGATTAATCTGTTTCTTTAAATTATTCTTGATGTCCTTTCTTTCATTTTAATTTCAGTAATTTACAACTTTTTTCACTGTTTTTTAAAAATATTTTTCTTCGCTTCTTTCCTTTTTTGTTTCGTTCTATCCTTATTTTTTTTTTAATCATTCAGCTGTTTCTTCTTTTTTAAACTTTTTATTTCCCTACATTAATATCATTTTTATTCATTTCTTCATTCCTTCAAATCTTCCTTGCCTTTATTTTTCATTCATCTTAGTTCTTCTTTTCGTCACATTCTATGTCCTTTTTGTTTTTAAATTCTTCTTTTATTTCACGGGTATTTTTTTTCATTTTTCTTCTCAGTATGTTTTTTCTCTTTCTATTGGTTTTCAAGTTTTTTTTTTTTAAATTTTCATCGTTTCACTACTTCGCTTATTTTTTTTTCTTATCTTTCTATTTTTTTCTTTCATTCACTTCCTTCAGATATAACATTTATTTTCATTCTTTAATGCATTCATTCATTTCCCTTCTTCATTCTTTTGTTTTTATTTCTATTTTCCTCTCTTTATTTACCAATTTCTTAATGATTAATATATTGAATTTTTTAAAGATCATATTTTTTCTTTCTTTCTATATTATTCTTTTCCTTTTTCTTTCTCTTATTTCATTCTCTCAGTCCAATGCTTATGGCTATTTTTGTCCTTTCCTTTTTTCATTCTTTCATTCCCTTCTTCAATTTCATTTTCATTTCTTTCATTCCTATTTGCATTCTTTATATTTCCTTCTTATATTTCCTCGTTATTTTATTTCTCTTTCAATTTTTCGTCACTTCTTCATGTTTAATATCTTTCAGGTTTTCGTAAAAGAAAGAATGTATGCATTCCTTCCTTTTTCTTCTTATACTTCTGTCTATTTTTTTCCTTTTTTATTTAATCACTTCTTCATTCTTAATATTTTTCAGTGTTTTTTTTTTTTTTTAGATTAATATATTTGTCTTCTCTTTCTTTGAATTTCATTCTTTTTTCAACAACTTTTCTTTCTATTGTACATTCAACTGAGACTCCGTCGTTCTTCTTCTTCTTCTTCTTCTTCTTCTTCTCTTCTTCTTCTTCTTCTTCTTCTTCTTCTTCTTCTTCAATTTTTTCATTATTTTCACATTTAGAAAATCTTTCACAATGGCTTCCCAATATCTTTTTAACATACCTTTGTTTTTATTATTATTATTATTATTATTATTATTATTATTATTATTATTATTATTATTATTATTATTATTATTATTATTATTAAATTTACAAAGATATTTTTCCCTTCCGGATTATCTTCTCTGATCTTACCTATTTATTTTTATTCTATTTTATTTTATTTACTAAATTCTATTCTTTCTTTTTTCTTTAACCTACCAGATATATAAATTTTGAGTGATTTTTACTATGCAAGCAGTAAAAGAAGACCCCCATGCATCTTCTCCTCGCTCCACCCGTCTGATGTTCGATGCACAGGAGTATCGTAAGCTGATCCAGTAATGAGCAAAAATCTATCGATTTCTCCATTAGATATTTCCATTACTCGAAAGATTTACATTTTAATGCGACCGATATTTTTTTTTTATATATGCCTTATTTTAATCATCCTTCCATTCGATCTCTCTTTCCTTCTTTCGTTTGTCTGTCTCTGACGAACTGACAAACCTGCCAGTTGTCTGTCCATCAACTTCTCGATCAGTCTATCTGAATTTAAGAGTTCATCCCTTGCTACACACACACACCTGCATACGTACACACACATAAACACGGCTGTTTAGACAGCGTGTGCAGTAGCGCCCACAAATCAGAACGCCTACAACAATTTTTTTTAAATAAAAAAGTTTTCTTTTTTTCTAAAGCAAAGATTCTGATTTTTTCTAAAACAAATGTAAAGCGGGTGTCATTAGATATTATTTACAGTCAAACTTTATAGCACTGACATTTTTTTTACCATAAATCAGTACAGCTACACAATTTAAAAAAATGTCTATTTTCTTCAAAACCAGAAATCTCGGTACTTTAGTATTTCTAATTAAATAATTAAAATAAAATGAATAAAATAAAACGGATATCATTAGGTATTATTTGTTGCCAAACTCTACAATATTTAAAAACTTTAACAAAAAATCGGCCATGAATCAGTACACTTACATCAATCTTTAAAATAAAAAGATTATTTTCTATCAAACCAACATTTCATTATTACTAGTGAATATTAGAAAATAAAAACGGATAATATTAGATATTATTTATTGACAAACTCTATGTCATTGAAACTCGTTAACCAAAAAATCGACCATAAATCAGTACAACTTTAGCAATTTTAAATACAGAAAAAATGATTTACTTCTAAACCAAATGATAGCGGTATTTCATGATTATGCAATATCAAAAAATCAAGACGGATATTATTAGGTATTATTCATTAACAAATTCTACAACATTAAAACTCAGGTAAACATCGACCATAAATCAGTCTAATTACAATTTTTTAACTAAAAAGTTTTTTTCTAAACCAAACCATACCATTTATTCATTAATAGTGAAATATTGACAAATGAAAAGCGGGTGTCATTAAGTATTATTTATAGCCAAACTTTACAGCATTGAAATTATTTTACCAAAAATCAGTAGAGCTACACAATTAAAAAAATGCCTTTTTCTTCTAAACCATTGATCCCGGTATTTTATTATTTCTCATGCAGTATTAAAAACAAAACTAAATAAAACATATATCATTAGGTATTACTTATTGCCAAACTCTACAGCACTTAAAATCTTCAACTAAAATCGACCATGAATCAATAAACCTATAACAATCTTTAAAATATAAAGTTTGTTTTCTTCCAAAAAAAAGATTATCTGCATATCATTATCTCTAGTGGAATATTACAAAATCAAAATTAATACTATTAGGTATTATTTAATGACAAGCTCTACGACATTGAAACTCTTTCACCCAAAGATCGACCATAAATCAATACACCTTCAACAATCTTTTCGATAGAATTCCGTCTTTAAGCATCACGACTTGCTATCCTCGACCAACGTCGTTTATAGACGGTAACTGTAGAGTCGGTTAGTGTAGATTTTTAATTCAAGGTTATTGAAATTCAAAATCGGAGGCGGTTAGATGATTGACACTCAGTGACATCAAGTTGACCCCCAAACTTCCTGTCGCTAGGAAACGGTGGGAACGGAAATATTTATCTTAGTGATGTAAGCCGGAGACGTCTTGATGTAAGTATCGGCCCCGCTTTACTCAGCACGCGGTTGAGAAAGTTCTGGTTTTGAATAAAAATGTGATCAAGAAATGTATGCCTTGGTTGTCTCAGTGAGAAAATGGTGGCAGAACTAGACTGTCAACAAAACACAGTAAGAAAAAATGTCCCAGATACAGACTTACAGATCAGCCAACAGAAGTCTCACCTCCGCCTACAGAGGAGAAGTCGGCGTGTTCTGCAGCTCAAGCTGACAGGGCGGATGTGTACGTCAATTTCTTATGAGTAAATGGTTATATCAAAAGATGGAAGAAAGTTCTTGATCTGAATAAAAATGTGATCGCAAAATATATGCCTTGGTTGTCTCTGTGAGCAAATGGTGGCATTGGAAAAAGCAGAACTAGACTGTCAACAAAATACAGTAAGAAGAAATGTCCCAGCTACATACTTACAGACCAGAAGTCTTACCCTCCCTGCAGAGGAGCAGTCGGCGTGTTCTGCAGACCCAGCTGACCAGGACAGATGTGTACGTCGAGTACTTATGAGTAAATGGTTATATCAAAAGGTGGGAATCGATAGATTATAGGATCAATTTGTTAAGCTCAACGATGTGCATGATGGGAAGGGTTGAGACTAAGTCTCAAATTCAACAATGAAAAATATTCAAAGAAACTTCTAGTGTAAGAATAAACTTTGTTGATTGACAAGAATAAATACGTAAATGGGAATTGGAGTGACATGGTGTATCGAAAAAAAGAAATAAAACTTAAAAAAAAAACAAGACATTTATTGGTTTACTGCCAACTTAATGAGGCTTATACCCTTCCGGAAAATCCCCTTAGCTGTTGATACGTCATTTCCGGGTTAATTTTCTAGTTCTTATTCTTGTGGAATCCGCTTCAAAACACATTGTGCTGGTCTTATAACGTATTTTCTGGCACTAGAACAATTTGGTACTAGGCAATTTGCTGCCGGACAATTTCGTAGTGGATTTCTCGGACCAAGTAACGAATAAGCACCCCAGCTGGGAGCTGTTTTGAAAGAAATACCGTTTGCTTATCACGGTAAACTCTCCTAAAAATCGTCTATTGTTTGTAAATAAACAACGAGGAGTTTACGGTGAAAAAGAAAAGTTCCTTCAAAAACAGCTACCAACAGGGGTGCCTATGGGTTACTTGGTCCGCTTCTTTGGTACAGGACATTTTGTTAATGGACAATTCGGTACTAGTCAATTGGTACCGGAGAATTCGATATTAGGACAATTCGGTACCAGAAAATTTTGGTTGGCTGGCTGTTGGATTTTACGGCATGTCAACCCAATTTTACCCGAATATGTCTTTTTTATTCATTCTTGTTGGATACTCATTTTTAACTCAATTTTTGACACATTTTTAACTTATTTTTTCTATCTAAACATCGATAAAATCCTAACAGAAACTGCCACTCCGCGTCAGAGTTTACCTGCGAATAACGTGATGAAGGAGTACTCCACATTCACAGCTTCAGAATTGGAAATTCACCATCAGGTAGAATTTAAAGTCATACCTAAAACATTAAGGCCCACAGCCACCGGTTCTAGCACACATATGATAAAAAAGGTTGGGATTGCCATAAGGGAAATAGGGTCATATATATATATATATATATATATATATATATATAGTAATTAAGAATAATTAAAAAAGAATTTATCCGTAATTTACATGAATCAGAGATCTATTTAATTCTAAAATATTCTAAAATTCTGAAATAGGGTTAGGGTTAGGAGTTACTATAACCTTATGTATGCTTTTTATGGTAGGCTACATACTATAAGAGAGACATGATTTCGTAGGTCACATTCAAAAGGTAGGCCACATACTATAAGTAAGTAAAGACAGCGGGATGGCCTAATGTCGGTATCAGCCAGGCAGCGAGGAGTCTATTCCTTTTCACAAGCGCTAGACCTAGGAATAGTTTTTCTGCGTCTGAGGGGAACGCACAACTACCATCAGCTCCTTACTTTACCGCACAGATCCATGTGCTTCTCATACGCTGAGTAGGCGAGGGCTGGTATTGAACAAGGAACCTGGTGGTTCTTAGTCGGACACTCTGAAACACCATGTACATCTCAAATGATATGATTTTTTTTAATAAATTCAATCTTTCTCTCTCTCTTATGCTCAATCAGTGTTTATGCAGTATTTAAAAAATATATATCCCCTGTCTTGCAATGAACGATACGTTGTCCCCCACAAAAGCAATAACTAAATTGATCAGCTCTTCATATAAAAACACGAATCTCAATAGAATCAATTTGATTACTGAAAGGAAAGCATAATTGGATAGTGTCTCATGCATAAGTAACGATGCCGTCTCGGCTCTGTCACCAAAATGATAGATTCCCCAGGGGCCGTTTTATATAAACTATTATTAATCTTTCTGAAGTTTGGTTTAAATAATCAATGATTTTTTTCTCTCTCCTCCGAACGTCTGTAAAGATATTTGATGTTGATTTCATTCATAATTATGAGGGGTGTTCCTTTCATTTTTATTATTTTGGTTCAAATTTATGTATATGAATTCCTGATCGAATAAATATATTATTACCAAGTATTTGACTTTGTCTCTTATTCAATATTATAACATATTTAAGTCTCATACTTTCTCTTTGTGCGTGAGTAATTGGCCGCCTTACCCACGACACAAACAATACGCATTGACTTTTTGGAATTTGTAGCAGCTGAATTTGAACTGAATTTAACATTTGTTTTATCTGGTTTGTATCGATTCGAAATAAGAATTAATATAGTTTATATAATGTTTCTGTCATTTAGAAACCTAAATAATTACTAACAGACATTTACAAAGGAATTAAGTTCAGGCATTAAATAACCCGTAAGGAGTTGATATGACATTAAACAAATAAACCAAACCAAACATATAAATAGTTATAATTACAAGCAAATATTTACAAATGAATAACACTGTCGTCCTGACAGCATGGATTTCCACTGATCTGTCGTCATCCATTTCTATTGGTCAGGTCTTCCCCACGGCATCTAGTATTCGCGCAGAGGTGATTGATGTAGGTTTTTACTCGGATAAAAGGGAATCAAAGAGAGAAAGACGGACAAAATAAATGAACTAAATAGATTAACCACAGGTTAAAATCAATAACGGAAAAGTGCAAAAATTACCGAACCACAAGCAGGAGACAAGTGGTTTAATAGTACGTACAAAGATGAAGAAATACACACATCGTCACAACTCATATATATATTTACCAACCATTCTGCACGAGCAGGATGTGACACAAGGTCAATTTTTTAAGCGGAGTTCAACAGGTTTGAATTCAGAGTTTTCCTTCTCTCTAGACCGGTTGCCTAACCAAGGTTAAAGAGCCCAGTCCGCCCTACTATTTATCCATAGCTGGAGGGAGAGTAGGATTCATACCTTTCCCAATGGTATTAGCGCTAAGTGAAATGCAATTACCAGATCCAGGATTTGAACTTGGGGCGACGAGTCCATTTCCTTTGACTTTAACCATTACACCACGCGCTTCCAAATTCATATAGACACAAGCACATAATCATATATACACACTATTTCACATAAGTATAGACGCACACTCAGAAACATGCATGTGTATATATATACATATTTGTTCAAGTTATTTGATTACAAAAAAAGAAAGAAAGAAAGAACATTTTTTTCACACATTCTTTACAAAAACACATGACAAACGATTAATGTATGGAGTATGAGTCAATTCTAGTAGTGATCACTTCTGCTATTTCATAGGTTTTCAGGTTCAAATAAGTTTTAAAAATTTTAACAGGTATAAGTAATTATCTAAAGAGGAACAAAGCGTATTCAGTTTAAATATACAGTAGAGACTGGGTCTC
Organism: Doryteuthis pealeii; assembly: GCA_023376005.1. Lineage (NCBI taxonomy): Eukaryota > Metazoa > Mollusca > Cephalopoda > Myopsida > Loliginidae > Doryteuthis > Doryteuthis pealeii. The sequence goes on from CM042149.1 coordinate 118,518,125, forward strand.
ATTTTTGTTGGTATTTGATTACTTCACAATCCCGCCCTGTCGGCTGGGGCGTTAGAATGCACCGACTGCACCTCTGCAAAGGGGTAAGACTCCCCCAATGGGGCCACCTGTTGGCCGTGGGTGGCGACCCGTGATGCTTAAGGATAGAGCCCAGGTGGATGAGCAGTTCATGACATGCAATATTCCACTTTGGCCTATCTTGGGCTAGACGGGCGGTCGGAAGGCCTCCGATCAATCGGCTGGTCACGTCAAGCCCTAGCACCTATATGATGGCCCCAACCCTATTGCCCTTATGGCAAGCCCCAAACCCTTTTATCATATGGGTGCTAGAAGGCGGTGGCTGCGGGTCTACATGTCCTGGGAATGACGTTAAACTCTATCTGATGGTGAGGTTCCAGTTTTGGAGGTTTGGGGAATGTGGAGTACCCCTTCATCACCATTGCTCCCTGGTCCACTCTGACCCGGAGTGGTAGTACCTGTTAGGGTCCCATCTATGGGTTAAATAGAAAAATGTATTTATAAAAAAATTGTATTATCCATTAATAATTGATTTATTTCAAAACTTTATCGGCATTAAATGACCCACTGAGGTTGATATGCCGTAAAACAAAACAAACAAACAAACAAACAATACTTCACCATCTTTTAAACCAACCAATAATAATTCCTCATTAAAGTGAGACGAGTCTTTCTCGAGTCGTTGTCGATTTCGTTTTCTTCTTTGTGGCGATGGTCAGCATTGTGGACGTCTGAGTCGGAATCTTCGGAACCCCTGACATTTTCCCATTGTATCAGGCCAACGTTTCTGTGTCACCAAATTCATTGCTCATGTAAGTCTCTATTTTATTTTTTGCTAATAGAGTAATACGTTTTTGAACAAATTGCCTAATCAGATAACAAAACAGCAATAGTGACAAAAATTAAGATTGAATAAGAAGGAATAATGGTAAGAAAAATAAATTAAGAGTGTATTTTTGGGAACTATCGGATACATTATTTGATCTGTAAATAGATCTAAATATAAAGACTGCTGTTTGTTGGAATATTTGGTGATATAAGGTGTGCTCAAATTCCCAGCTGAATTTATAGACTAGCCTGGTCATGTGGTTTATTCCTTCGCCAATCACTAGCCATATTGCGTGGCTGATACACTACTTAAACACTGATACTGGCCATAGTTCTACTAGCACAAATTGAGGAGGGACTTACAACACTCAGGACTCTTTACTAGAAGAACCAAATGATTCTTTATCAGAGGATTACCAAGGATTTTATTCCACTGGACAGGCGCTCTTGCTTAAAAGCTACAAGATGGACCATAAGATTGTAACAAATACGACCGAAATCATCTTTTAACACCCTCTGGTTGAAAATGAGACCGTCCAAATGAGTGACGTCATCCCATCTCAATAATCGACCATTCCGTTTTTACAAAGAAAGAAAGGGGAGAAAAAGGACATGTTTCACAGACAAATAGGAGAGAGAAAGAGTAGGAAAAATAGAAAGAGAGAGACAGAGACAGAGGGGGAAAGAGAGGGGATTTGGTGCGGAAGCGATAACGCCAATCTGTTTCTATCGAGTATAATGAAAAGATAAAAAAGGGAAAGAAAGAAAAAGAAGAATGAGAGAGTTAAATTAAGATTATTATACTTTTTATATATTGAACTATTTTAAAATAACACTTAAGTAAACACACCTAACGTGGCAGAAAATAATTGAATTATCATATGTGGTATATCCACAGGTCCCGCTAATATTGTATTAATATTACTAGCAAAACAAGTATTTATGTTTAATATAATCGAATATTATCTTGAATTAAATCGGAACACAAAAAAGATTACGCTTATTTTTACTTCATTCTAATTGATTTCAATTTAAAATTATACATAGGATTGCTTTATACACGATTGGCAATAAAACAGTAATATTAATAATCAATAACAACACGTAATTATTTATTAAACACGGTTTTATTAAAATCGGTATGCAAATTATTCACAGCATATACTATGTAAACATTTATTTCATTATAATATATAACGCACATCGTTGGATTTTAAATGCACAAATAATATGGGCTGTTTTGAGGCAAATCTATTTCAGCTAGATCTTAGAGACATTGTTAATAAATAAGATTGTAATTAAGATTAGATGAATTATTTAAAAACCATCGAGAATATACCATAGATAACTAAGGGAATTGTGACGTTGGTCGTGACATTGTTTCGGTCACAGACAGACGGACACACAATCTCCATTATAATAAGATATTTGTTTAGTGCAAAGTTGGGTTTTGTAAAGGTTGATATCAAAAGATAGTAAAAAAAGGGAAGATGCCCAAGGAGGCATAACAAACAAATAAATAAACGAATTATCTTAGTTGGTTTGAGCGGAAATAAACATCTAGATAGAATTATTATTGTACGAAACTTCAAAGACTACGTTGTTAATGGAACTTTCTCCGTAACCTTTTTCTTTACACAGTTTGGTCACTGACCTTAAAAAAAAGGTTTCCATTCTTTGTGGAAGAAGAGGAAATGGTAAAAAAAAAATACATCAAAGTGATTATAGTTCTATACACTTGATACGATATTTCTTTTTTTTTCTTTTAGACGTAAGTATTCCAGAGAATAACAAATTATGTCGAAATGGATGAGTCAAAGATAAAAACAAAACAAATAAACAAAAAAAAATGATGATAATTCTGTTTCATTTATTTATTATTATTTTATCTCTTTGACGACTTTCAGCCGTTCCAAGAGCCTCAATTACAATTTGTACGACCTTTAAGTTCATGTTCCACGGACTTTTCAGCTCTCTGGCCAGGTCTAGGTATTTATCTATCTTTTCGTTTTCTTTTACCTTCACCGGGATCGCACTATTCACAAAATGACAAGTTTTCTTCTTCTTGTTAATTAACACTGGGTCTGGTCTCCTAACTGAGATTAGGTTATCCGTCTGTATCTCAAAGTCCTAAAGGATTTACGCATTTCATTTTTTAGGATAGATTCCGCTTTGTTCGAATACCATTTATTAGCACGGTGGAAATTGAATTACTTGCACGATTCCCATTGGATCACCACAAAAGTACAAGGGCTGATGGTTGATTTTACACCCATATTTACCCACACACACACACACACACACACACACACACACACATATATATATATATATATATACATATATATATAAGTAAAGAAATAACAAAAGACTTAGGGATTTTGCATTATAGCCTATTTCAGGGAGCTTAGACAAAGTGTCTAATTCTCCCAGCTCATCAGATGCGAATGATGAATTCTTTATTACTTTTAAGGCATTTGAAAACAGATTTTTTTGTTTTTGTTTATATTGTCCTGACTGCTCAGCTGTAAGGTAATAAAAATATATTTGACTACTTGTCAGTAATTTGTTAGGAATTTCTGTTAAATCAATCTATTCCAGATTTTAGCTAAATGGGCAACCTTTGTTATTTCTTTACTTATAAATTTGCTCTGTGACTCTAACAATAAGAGCACACATTGAGCTCTCAAACTGCGACAAGTTGTTTAAAAAACTCCTATGTCGTAAGGAAGATTTCTTCTCTGGACTTTTGGATTTTATATATATATATATATATATATTATATATATATATATATATATATATATATATATAAACTTTATAAAAACAATTTCTTTTACAAAAAACACACCTGATCATGACCTAAGGTCGAAACTATTTTTTGCTAATCTTGTTGTGTGCTGAAAAGATACATGGAAATATATACATATATTGGTATGGATGAAATTTATAATATGCTGACACGTGTTTCCACAGGAATTTATTTACATATACAGTATCTTATTCGAGATTTTATATGTAAAAAATTTCCTGTCGAAACACGTGTCAGCCTATAATAAATTTCATCCATTTATATACCAATAGAAGTACATTTTTCCATTTACATTTTCGGCAAATCTGACGGATTGATTTTCATTTTCTTCACTTATACACACACATACACCCCCAATATATATATAT
>CM042149.1:118527150-118537150 GCA_023376005.1 Doryteuthis pealeii
ATATATATATATATATATATATACTGCATCGTTCGTTCGAGCTACTACCAATTCCTACTACCTCCTACTACTAATTGTTACTACCTCCCACTACCAATTCCTATGCTACTGCTCGTTTTCTTTAAAAGCGAGACACCACGAAACATACTATCAGTTTCCAACCAGAAGATGACAGATCGACCGAAAGCGCTCCTAGAGACACCTTTGGTGGATTACTACACCAGTTCCACCCTGACACCAAAAAGATGGCCAGACACCTTGAAAGGATTGAACAGAAACTCGTTCGATAGGAATCGTCACTCGAGTTCAACCAAACATGTTTAAAAAGAAAAATGCTGCCAAAATACAATATATATATATATATATATATATATATATATATATATATATATATATATATATATATATATATATAAATAATCATTTTTAACATGTATTATAATGAAAGAGATTAGTTAAGGATATCTACCATAGAGTTATGGTTACCAAAATAGTCTATAGTCTATATTTAAACATATTGTTTCGGTTGAAGTAGGTTGTCACGAATTTCAAATTTTAACATCATATGTAGAAACAACTCAGACGTTTGTTTAATGTGTAAATATATTTTATTTTCCAGTGAATAGCATTTCTATAAGTGAAAAGAATAAAACAACATTAAACATTAAATATATAATTTCGATTTGCACTTTGTTTTATTACAAGATATCATTTTGTAATCTAATAACTTGACCAATTCTTGTTAAAATTATCTAAAATTTTAACTGCATGCGTAGAAATAAATTTTATACTTAATGTTTAAAAGCCTTTTCATATCTAGTTAATGACATTTCTATAAGTGAAAAGAAAAAAAAAACAACCTAAAACCTTAACCATAGAAACCAGTATTGTACTTTCTTATTGTATATCGTACAGACTGTTTCAGAAAAATTGATATCAAGTTAATTCTATTTCCCTGAATGTTTGAGATGAGGCTTGAATATTAATATTATCTGCGTTATTCGGACTATTGTCCCCATCTTCATTGTTATTTGTACAACGTTTCGGCCGATATACCCTCCGGCCTTCTTCATGTATCTCCCGAGTCCGACAATAAATACCTGAAGAAGGCCGGAGGTTATATCGCCTGAAACGTTGTACAAATAACAATGAAGATGAGGACAATAGTCCGAATAACGCAGATAATACTAGTTAATTCTAGTTAAAATTATCTAAAATTTTAATTTTATATGTATAAACAACTCGGAATTTTATTTCTAATGTTTAAAAGCCTTTTCATATCTAGTTAAGGATATTACTATAAATGAAAGGGAAAAAAACAACATAAAACCTTAAAGAGAGAAACCAGTATTGTACTTTCTTATTGTATACGAAATCGTACAGACTGTTTCAGAAAAATTGATATCATTTTGTAATCTAATAACTTGACCAATTCCCGTTCAAAAGATTTCAAATTTTAATTGCATATGTAGAATCAACTCAGATGTTTGTTTAATGTTTAAATATATTTTCCTTTCCAGTGAATAGCATTTCTATTAGTGAAAAGAATAAAGCAACATTAAACATTGGACATAGAATTTCGAGTTGCACTTGGTTTTATTACAAGAAATAGTACAGAGTGTTTCAGAAAAATTGATATCATTTTGTAATCTAATAACTTGACCAATTCTCGTTAAAATGATTTCAAATTTTAACTGCGTACGTAGAAACAAGTCGGAATTTTATATTTAATGTTTAAAAGCCTTTTCATATCTACTTAATAACATTACTATAAGTGAAAAGGAAAAAAAACACAACATAAAATTTTAAACATAGACATCAGTATTGTACTCTCTTTTAGTACGAGAAAATAGTACAGACTGTTTCAGAAAAATAGATATTTCACAATCAAATAATTTGACCAATTCTCGTTCAAATGATCTCAAATTTTAACTGCATACGTAGAAATAACTCTGAATTTCATATTTAATGTTTAAAAGCCTTTTCATATCTAGTTAATGACATTACTATAAGTGAAAGGAAAAAAAAAAAACACAACACAAAATTTTAAACATATAACTCAGTATTGTACTTTCTTTTAGTACAAGAAATAGTACAGACTGTTTCAGAAAAAATAGATATTTCACAATCAAATAATTTGACCAATTCTCGTTCAAATGATCTCAAATTTTAACGGCATATGTAGAACCAACTCAGAATTCTGTTTAACGTTTAAACGAATTTTCTTTCCAGTTGAATAACATTTCTAAACCTGAAAAAAAAAACCAACATTAAACATAGAATTTTGATTTGTTTCTACACAAGCTGTTAAAATTTGATTATTTCGGATGTTCAGTGGGTTTTTTAAAATATCAAATTGTCCATCTATACGAAATGTGTGTGTTAGTATACTGAATACTGATACCAAAAATTAGATCTTTTACAAGTACCATTGTTTGAGGAAATAGCATCAAAGATCGTCTGTTACAGCTTAATTAATGAGGTAAAACGCAGCATCTCAAATCAAATCAAATCAAATTTTAACAGCATGTGTAAAAAACAACTCCGAAGTTTATGTGTAATGTTTAAAAGCCTTTTGATATCTAGTTAAGGACATTACTATAAGTGAAAAAAAAATAACATAAAACCTTAAACATAGAAATCCGTATTGTACTTTCTTTTAGCACAAGAAATAGTACAGAGTGTTTCAGAAAAATTGATATCATTTCATTATCTAATAACTTGACAAATATTCGTACAAATTTTAACAGCATGTGTAAAAAAAACTCAGAATATTATTTGTAACGTTTAAACGACTTTTCATATCGAGATAATGCCATAAGTTTTAAAAAATCAACATAGAACATTTTTACATAGAATTTCAAGTTTTACTCAGGTGTAGAAAACCATACAAAAATCAATGTTTAATATTTTAAAATATTTTTTCAGGTAGAGAAATACCATTCACTGCAAAAGAAAAGTCGTTTAAAAATTAAACATATAATTTTGAGTAGTTTCTACATATATTGTTAAAATCTAGCTATATGATGGAAAAGGCCTTTAGTATAGAACGCCATGGTGTATCGGAAAAAATTGATATAATCACCTAATCTCATAATACCAGCTGTACTCCGTTTAGAAATAGACCTTATGTCGCATCCAGCTCAATATGATTGAACATATTGCTATTACAGCAAACCACTTTTATCAGATATGTGTTAGAAAGCGGTGGTTGAAGGTCTTAGTGTCCTGGGTATGATGATAAAGTGCATATAATGGTGAGTGTTCAATTTAGAAGCTCTGGGGAGCTTGGAGTAACCCTTCATCGCCATTACGCCTAGGTTCACTCTGATCAGAAGTGGTAGTACCGGTCAGGATCCCATTTATGAGTCAAATTGATAAAAAATCATTTTTGAAATATGTGACGAAAGAATTCAGTATTAAAAAGATTGGATACTCATCAAGAATGAATAAAACAAAAAATCTTCAGCTTAAAATAACCCAACAAGAGTTGGCATGGCGTAAAATCCTACCAACCAAACTCAAAAAACAGGGGATACAGCCAACGTATTCTAAGACCTGATTACTGATTACTGATTAGCAGAAGCTACCCAGCTTTCACGGAGCGTAGACGTATTGTCAGCTCCGGGTTCCTTTTCATAAAACCTGATTAAATAACACCAAGTTGTTGTGTTGTTGACTGAATATTGAAACCAATGACTAGCCCAGCCCAAAGAATTATCAACTGAACGTATTGTCAGGTCCGGGGTCCTTTTCACCGCGGTGTAATCAGTATGGGCTAAGAATGAAACTTGATTAAGTAACACCAAGTTGTTGTGTTGTTAATTGAATATTGAAAGCAATGACTAGCTTAGCCCAAAGAAATATCAACAGAACAACGAACAAGAAGACCCGCCCTTAAAAGAAGTCAGCCCAAAGAACATGGTGACTGAGGTAGAGTCAATAAAAAGAGTAAGCAGTAAAAAGAGGTATAAAGTAAGAACTATCATCTCTAATCTATCCCTCTGTCTCTCTGACTTTATGTCTGTCTGTCTGTCTGTCTCCATTATAACTAGATTAAAAATAACGGGGCTCCATGGAAAATTACCGGTGACGGTTATAACCCTTGACCCCTTAAAAGGCGCGCGATTAGACGCGTGGGAATAAGTTAGTTCAGTTTGCAGATGCAACCCGAATTTGAAGGAGTGCAGACGAAATTGTCGGCTCTGACAGGTTCCATCTCTCCCCGCGGCAAAATCATGGTCTAAGAAATAAAACTTGATCAAATAACACCCAGTTGTTGGATTTGATAATTAAATATTGGACGTAATGACTAACCCAGCCCAAAGAAGCTTCAACAGAACAACGAAGACTAATAAAAGTCAGCCCAGTAAAGATGGCGACCATACAAGTGAGACAAAGAAATAAGCAACCAGTCAGTAACAAGTAAGGACTATCATCTCTAAACTATCCTCTGTTCCTCACTATTATACATCCGAGATGAACTCTCCACCCATTATATACACCCGTGTAAAAGGGGTATGTAATAATCCCATGTAATACTATTAATAATATGGTTTCAAATATTGATCACTTTGTTTTTTATCAGTTTTCTTATAGGATAAACGTATCAGTCAATGTTTTATTTTATTTAACTTGAGCCGAGAAAACACATTTTGTATGTGAATCCCGTAGAGAAGGTTTGATTTGATCTTTGCGTGATAAATTCTTTGTAAGAAGCGAATGTGGTAATTTAATAAAAGGAGAACAGAGTGTGGCAGAACCTGCTGATATTTCTTGACACAAATGCCCTCTCTACTCTAGAGACCAACAAAAAGAAAAAGTTTACACACGCGCACACATATATGTATATAAGTAAAAAGTAAAGTCATCGGGGTGGCCTAAAGTCGTTATCAGCCTATCAGCGAGGGTTTCTATCCACTTTTCACTAGTGCTAGATTGTTTTCGCATCTGATGTGGAGCGCTTTTCCTACCACGACCTTATTTTACTGCACAGCTCCCTGTGCTACTCATACGCTGACTTGGCGAGGGCCGGTATCGAACCAGGAACCTTGTGGTTTCTGTCCGAGCGCTCTCTCTATATATATCTTATTAGCCTTGAAGGATGAGTGACAACGCTTGAACTCACTCTCCCCTTGCCTTCCGGGGATAAATCGTGAGAACCGGAAGGCATAGAAAACCCTGTCTTCTGGTTTAAGGATATAGTAAGTTTAAGTCATTTAGAAGGTAGCAGCGAGCTCGAAGGGGTAAGTCGTGTTATACTGTTATACTGCGCTGATTGTCTGGGTTGGGGATTTACCGAATGAAGTGACATTAAAAGAAAATCGAAGTCTTGTGCTTACTAAAAACTAGCAATGACACAGGGCTTCTGATAAGGAGAAATCCCTAACAGAAACCAGACCCGAAATCCCCATAGAAGACCAGACATTAGAAGATATCCAAGATGTTAGAAGATAGAACCAAAGCCGGCCAGAAGAGTAGATGTCCAAGATATAGAAGCAAGTAAGAAGTAAAGAAGTAAAGAAAAGTATACAACATTATATCGATTTGGTACTGTGAAAACCTTCAGTACGTAACACAATGTTTTTGTTTCATTTTTTTTAGTAGTGATATTATTTAACCCATACATGGAGGATGAAGTTTGAAAATTAACGTCATAGCATGATTGAAGATCAACCCGCTTACTACTGATGTCTCAGTCAAGCAGGTTTACAATTATACCAAGAGGAGCTCTATTTTAGGAATTTAGCCGCATTATCAGTACTCAAGTAAATTGATACATATTTATTTTGCTTCAATTCTGAAGAGACCACCCACAAGCCGTTAAACATGGGTGGTAGATGCAAAAAATGCGTTGATCCCTTTGGAATCCCCCCTCAAGGGGGCACCTCAGGAACTGCCCCTTTAAATCAAGGGGCTGGTGTTCCTTGGAGGGATGGCCCCTGCGATCAACGCTATTAGCTTGTAAGATCCAGGGCTAAAGCCACTGGCCCCCACCCTGAGTGGCGGGTCTGCAATATTAATAATAGAGAAGAGTTATGGGTTTACGATAATTTCTATCAATACGATCTCGTCAAGCCCCTGAAGCTTTTATTTGATGATGAAAATGATGAAATGATGAACCGATGAAAAAATTATATTTGATTAAGTTAAAAAGCCATTACTTAGTTGGATTGAGAAAAATGGATTTTCGGACAGTAACAGTTGAACGCTATATTAGTTCGTCTTTTTTTCTATTACCGCGTACGGCTTATTGTATTCGTTTTGTTTATTTCCTAATTTTCATCTCTGTATTATTTCAGAACTAAATAATCAAATAAACCGCATGCAACAATAGAAAAGAAAATATGAGCTGGCATAACTTTCAACCGCCCTGTCCGCTGGGGCGTTAAATTACCGACTGCACCTCTGAGAGGGGTAAGACTCCCTCAATGAGGTCACCTGTTGGCCGTGGGTGGCTTAAGGATAGAACCCAGGTGGTTGAGCAGTCCATGACTTGCAATATTCCACTTTAGGCTTTTCTTGGGCTAGATAGGCGGTCGGAGAGGCCCCTCCGATCAATCGGCTGGCCACGTCAAGCCTAGCACCTATATGATTGCTCCAACCCTATTTCCCTTATGGCAACCCCCCAATCCTTCTTATCATATGGGTGCTAAAAGGCGGTGGCTGAGGGTCTACCTGTTCTGGGAATGACATTAAACTCTATCTGATGGTGAGGTTCCAGTTCTGGAGGTTTGGGGAATGTGGAGCACCCCTTCATCACCATTGCTCCCTGGTGCACTCTGACCCGGAGTGGTAGTACCTGTTAGGGTCCCATCTATGGGTTGAATAGAAAAACATGAGTTTATAAACAAAATTGTATTATCCATTAAGAATGAATTTATTTCACAACTTTGTCGGCATTAAATGACCCACCGAGGTTGATATGCCGTAAAACAAAAACAAACCAAACCATAAATTTCAACGGCTACTATCGGAAAAATACGTTTATCTCAGTTCAACTAACGTCTGACATCGTTAACAGAACGGATAACTACTTTTATACTGTTTTTGAGTCACGTGACTATTACGTGGTTGATATAATAAGTCACGTGGTTCAACCCGGTGCCAAATTTCAAAGTAAATATACAGTTTCATGGCGCCAACTCGCTACCAACTCTGATCATTATTTAGTGAATCATTCGAAAGCTTTTTTATGTAATTTTTGTTTTCAAGGCATAATTTTAAATTTCCCAAGCCCTCATTACGAGCATACGATCTTTTTTAGACTTCCAGTTCCACGTAACTTCCGGTTCCTCTTATAATCCGGTTCCTTCCCATGTTTCTTTATAATTCCAGGTTTATTTAGATAGTTTTGTGCTATTTGCATATCTTTCATTACTGTAAAAAAACTTTGTAATTATTGCATCTTGCTTTTCATGGTAGCTCTGTGGTCATATCTATATAACCAGAGACACAAAACGGCAAATATATGCACCCTTTGGTTGCAAGTATTTAGGTTTTGATGTAATAAAATATCATATCAAATTAGAAACTATTTAGAAAATGATAAACTGAGGGGGTATAATAATAGAACAGGTCTTCATTTTTCCTAATTTATCTATTTAGTTAGATTATGCAGTTCTTTCATCTTGTTTATAGATTTCTTTTAAGATTTATCCCCGAGATTTTTGCTCAGATTCGTTATTAGAAATCAATAATACTAAGCATATATTTATTAAAATCAAATTCTTGATATCAATATACAAATTAGCCTTCTCGTTCATACTGTAAACCGCTATTTTGTTGATATACAAATATACTTGCATGTTATTCATATGTAGATCCAACAGTATTCATAAGGTATATTTTATCAATAATTGAGTTTTAATAAAAATAAATTCATGGTGAATGTGATGTATAACTATTGTGACTTGAGTAGTGATTTAGTTTCGGTTACAGACAGACAAACACAATCTCCATTATAATAATAATAATATAATATAATATATATATATATATATATATATATATATATATATGGTCAATCTAGATAGTTATCAGAATGTTTTTTTAGGCTAGCAAACCTAAATTAACCCATTGCCTACCAAACTTTCCCCGTGGCCATATCAAATCTTCTTGGTATTTTTCTATTTCTATGGTAACCATTGCAAAAGGCTCAAGTACCAGTCTCAGAACTGATTCACAGACAAAACAAAATATGCTAAAGTTGTTCACGTAGTGATTTTAGTGTTAACAAGTGACACGTGCGAGAGCCGCTAACAACGGTTTATGGTAGGATCGGTGTGGGGGAAGACCAGCTTTGAGCGACTTTAAATTAGGTAAATAATTAAGATCCTCTGATCAGTTATGACACAATTTTGATAAACACACATTTATTTTTACAATTTATCATACATACTATATTCATATTCATATTCATATTCATTTTTTCCTTATTTTTTTCCGTCAATTATTCATTAACATTTTTTTATTTCTTTATAAGGGGCCGGGTTAGCTCAGTCTGTAGAGCGTTCGGCTAGAAACTACAAGGTTTCTAGTTCGATACCCGCCCTCGCCAACTCAGCGTATGAGTAGCACAGGAACCTGTGCGGTAAAGTAAGGAGCTGATGGTAGGTGTGGCGCTCCACCTCAGATGCTAAAAAAACAATCTCCTTTGTCTAGCGCTATTGAAAAGGAGATAGAATCCCTCGCTGACTGACTGATACCGACTTTAAGCGCCCCGACGATTTTACTTACTTTATATACCTGTTCTCATTAATCATTCATTAACTTTTTCTCTTTCTTCTTTCTTTCTTTCTTTCTTCTTTCTTCTTTCTTTCTTTGTTCTTTCTTTTGTTTCCCTTTTCTTTCGTTCTTAGTTCCTGGAGTCCAGTGTTTCTTTTTTATTTGTTCCTTTTTGTCTTTTTTCTTTATTTTCTTTCTTTCTTTCTTTCTTTCTTTCTTTCTTGAACACAGTTATTCATTCTTTATTTTGTGTTTGTTTGTTTGTTTGTTTTATTTATTTTCTTTCTTCTTTTTTTTTCTCTTTCGTTCTTCGCATTTTTCTTTTCTTTCTTTCTCTCTTTCTTTCTTGTCTTTTTTTCTCTCTTTAAAATCCAATTTGATCACGACTAAAAACAAATGAATGCTTGCCTATTAGAATTCATGTTCAGTTGAATAATCTCGCTTACAAGTGTGCTACAAGTGAAACGCAAACAGCCTCGTTCAAAACCTGAACGAGGTTGTTTACGTTTTACGTTACATTAATGCCCTTGGGAAAAACATGAACCCATCTATTCTCCTTCTCACAAGTCACCGGGAAATAGTAGGGCAGACTTTGTAGGCGTTAGCCTTGAGTACTCACGCATATGCACACACAAGTTAAAAATGGAACAAGTAATATAAATAGAAAAACTAGGACGTAAAAACGAAGGGATGAGTAAACAAATACTAGTGTGCAAAAACACATTTAACAAATTAATACAGGCTTTTTTAGATCGATCCAACCCAAGGACATATTTTCAGGAGACAAGAGAGATTTTTGGATGGTAGAAAGACGGATGAAAATAATTCACCATCTAAGCAACCAGTCACTTCACGGAATGAGGAAGATGTCGCGCGCGCACACTCACACACACACACACACAGAGAGAGAGAGAGAGAGAGAGAGAGAGAGAGAGAGAGAGAGAGAGAGAGCACACATATATATAAATGCTATTTTGAAGAGAAAGGGGAAGTGAATCCGACAGTATCTAATATTTATTTTTAAAAAATGAAAAAAAAAAAAAAACAAGTTCATAAAAGAGTAATGTTTATTTCGGCTACGCTGCAGTGTTTCGATCTCTTTCAATAGATATTCATCAGGGCTTTCTTTAGTTTAAGGAAAAATAAATGTATCACAGAAAATAAGAAATCTGCGAGACACTTTTGCTTTGTCGGTCAGTCTATTTAAAAATGATGAAGATCTATTGAAACAGATCGAAACACTGCAGCGTTGGCAAAATAAACATTACTCGTT
>CM042149.1:118547150-118559650 GCA_023376005.1 Doryteuthis pealeii
TTAACAGGTACTACCACTCCGGGTCAGAGTGGATCTGGGAGTAATGATGATGAAGGGGTACTCCACGTTTCCAAAGATGATAGATATATATCACTGAAAGATGGGACCCTATTCAGTGACTTTGATGATGTAAATTCGCAACAGCTTGGCAGCTACAACGACAGCTATGGATAAGTCGGATGTCCGCCACCGCAAATATCTAAGAACTTTCTCCGGACGCAGATGGTCACATAGACTTAATCTCCAATAACACTGTATAAGATAAACAACGCCATTCTACTTATTGAGTTATTTTTGTATATAAATATATATATATATATATATATATATATATATATATACCAACACTTCCGCACGAGTAGGATGGGATACAAGGTCAATTTCTCAAGCGGAGTTCAACAGGTTTGAATTCAGAGTTTTCATTCTCCTAGACCGGTTGCCTAAACCCAGTCTGCCCTACTATTTATCCAGGGGTTGAAGGAGAGTATGTAGATGCATACCTTTCCCAAGGGTATTAGCGCTAAGTGAAATGCACTTACGACATCCAGGATTTGAACTTGGGGCTACGAGTCCATTTCCCATGACTTTAACAATTACACCACGCGCTTATTTTTGTATATAAGGTGTGCTGTAATACACCACTTGGATCTATAGACTAAGCGAGGTTAGGTGGTTTAAACCTCGGCCAATAAACAGCCCGAATACGTGGTTGGTTAACTACCTAATGCTGATACTGCCAGACGTCCATTTGCAATCATTGATGAAGGACCTGTAAGACTGAGGAGCACGAAGGAACAACCAAAGGATTCTTCACTAAGGATTGCGCTCTGCTTAACACAAAGGATCTCCACTGGACAGCGCTCTTGTTTGAAGCCTAAAAGATGGCCACTAAAATCGTAGTACATATCCCATTGTTTCTTCTGTTCTATCAGTTGATGTCAAATTATTTGGAAGTGGAACCGGTCTTATGGAGAAACTACGTTTTGTGAAAGGATTGGTGGCTGACTTCTGATTTAGGTCGGAAAATTAAAACGGAAAGTTTTTTGGTGGTACCCAATGACAGTTTAGTTACAGTCTATGAATTAACATTTTGCGAATTGGTTTACAGTTTTAGGGGATTAAGGTTGTTTTTAATTACGTATTGCTTAAAAAAAATAAACAACAAAAAAACAAATTACTATACATTTAGTCAACCCTTGAAATTTATTATTGAATCTATCATTGAGACAGTTGTTTGTGTTAGTATTGCAATGTGTTAATTTCAATTAAACTTAGTTTTAAAAAAATATTTTTCAACATTAAATGTATAGTAATTTGGTTTTTTTTTGTTGTTTATTTTTTTTGTCTATCTGTCTCTTTCTCTCTATATCAGTCTCTCCGTCTCTGTCTCTGTCTTTGTCCCGGTCTATGTCCGTCTCTCTCTTTCTCTCTCTCTCTCACACACACACACTCTCTCTCTATCTATTTGTCTGTCTGTCGTTCTCTTTCTCTCCCTCCCTCTCTCTCTCTCCTCTCTCTCTCTCTCTCTATATATATATATATATATATATATATATATATATATATATACACGCCAAATATTGAGCATATGTGTTTTGTCTTTCGTGGTTTTACTCTCTCTCTGTCTCTGTCTGTCTGTCTGTCTGTCTGTGTCTCTCTCTCTCTCGCACACACACAAACACACACACACACACACATGCACTATCTTTCTATGTACTTATATTGAACATATACGTATTTTGAAAATATTTCCAGTTATTTCTTACATTTTCTCTCTCTTTGTATCTATCTATCTATCTATCTATCAGCTAAATATTGAGCATGTGTGCTTTTATCCATCTGCTATTTTCCCCCATCGTTCTCTCTCTCTCTCTCTCTCTCTCTCTCTCCTCTCTCTCTCTCTCTCTCTCTCTCTGTGTGTGTGTATCTGTTTGTCTCTTTCTTTCTTTCACTCAATATTGCCCTCTCTATTACCAATTTTTCTTTTCTCTCGATTTTGCATTGAAATGAATTTTCCGATCATTTGATATATTCGAAACACGTGTCCGATTTTGTAATCGCTGAGACAGTTGACAGGGAACTGTTACCAAGTGGAGAAGATAAAGTGCAATCGTTCTGAAGATGCAACGTCGCTCTTTGATGCCTTACACAGATGGTTGGATTCCATGCCGACAGGAACGACGACGACGACAAGCGCCTTGGAAAATTGTCGCCACAGAACGACAGGATAATCACTTTAAAAAGGAAAACACTCACGCAGACATACATACAGACAGACACGCTGATGCGGATTCAGACATCCATGTTTACATATGTATATGAATGTATGGCTAAACTTGAAAATCGGTCGGAAAATTAAAACATATTACAGGGTGACTCAGAAAAAACAGAACCAGAATCATTTATTTATTTTTCCATTAAACTAACCGTAAACCATAACTCTAACCCTAAACCAAAACCCTAAACCCCCTAGTTAAAATGAACAGTTTTATTACAAAATTTGTGGGTTCTGTTTTTTCTGGGTCACCCTGTATAAAGTGTGACCCAGAATAAACAGAATCTAATCTTATTTTCCATTAAACTAATCTCATCCCAACTCCAACCCCAACCCAACCCTAACCCTGACCCTAATCCTTAAGCCTAACCCTAAACTCTCTAGTTAAAATTAACAGTTTTATTACAAAATTTGTGGGTTCTGTTTTTTCTGGGTCACCTGTATAAAGTGTGACCCAGAATAAAACAGAATCTAATCTTATTTTCCCATTAAACTAATCTCAATCCCAACTCCAACCCCAACCCTAACCTAACCCTGACCCTAATCCTTAAGCTAACCCTAAACTCTCTAGTTAAAATTAACAGTTTTATTACAAAATTTGTGGGTTCTGTTTTTTCTGGGTCACACTGTATAAAGAAAAATCAGAACCCAAATTATCTATTTATTTTCCCATTAATCTAAGCTCAACCCCAACATCAACCCTAACCCTAACACATAACCCTAACCCTAAAGTCCCTAGTTAAAATGAACAGTTTTATTACATAATTTGTGGGTTCTGTTTTTTCTGGGTCACCCTAATTTTCCGACCGATTTGCAAGTTTAGCCACATGTATATATAAAGTAAAAAATTCGACTGAATATGTAGTTTTACGTCTGTAATCTACATATTAATACCCGTGTTCCTTATTTGTACGACTGTTATCATATTGCAACACCTTCAGGTTAAAAAAGGACACCGTCCAAATCGTCCAAGATGAAATGCAAAAACGTGAATCCTGATCGTGTTTCTATAGGCTACGCATCAGGTGTATAATGCAAGAATACGAGATCATTAGAATAGCATCGGTAATATATGTGGACCGTTTAATTAATGCTTAATTTTCGAGTATATATAATACAAGGTTGTTCTTTATTCGATGTATTAAGGATTTGGGCTATAAACACATTGATAAACATACGCTGTTCCTAAGGTTATTGTGACGCAAGTTGTAACGTAGTTTCGGTTACAGAAAGACAAACACCGAATATTCTTTATATATAGATGTGCGATTTTGGCATATGTTTGTATACATATATTCCACAGACACATAAGTATTTATTTGGTTATAAAAAAATTACTAAGATGAAATATTAATCGTCGGAAGTACAATGTTAGGTTTCATCATCATTTTAAGCATAATGACATTATCGATATATATATATACAATACGATATACATTCAGACATTTTACTTATAAGATAATTGTTTACATATAATGAAAAAAGCACTGAATGGAAATAACTCAAAACTTGATATGACATATACACAATGTCACTGACTTTCTCAAAAATATGATTTATCGATAACGCACATGCATACACACACACACACACACACACACACACACACATATATATATATATATAGATATATATAGATATATATATGTGTGTGTGTGTGTGTATATAAGTTTATGTGTGTGCGTGTATCCACAATGTCACTCACATCTTCGAAAATATAATGTATCTCAACAGCACATACATACACACAGACACACAGTCGGTAGAGTGTTCGGCAAGAAACCACGAGGTTCCTAGCTCGATACCGGTCCTCGCCAACTCAGCGTATGAGTACCACAATGATCTGTGCGGTAAAGTAAGGAGCTGATGGTAGGTGTGGCGCTCCACCTCAGATGCTAAAAAACAATCTCCTTGGTTTAGCGCTATTGAAAAAGGGATAGACTCCCTCGCTGACTGGCTGATACCGACTTTAGGCCGCCCCGTCGACTTTTTACTTATATATATATATATATATATATATTATATATATATATAAAGAAGAAGGTCCGCAAAATGTAATGTTCTCAGAAAAAATGTTTTATTCTTTTTATTTTACGTACGCAACACGTGTTTCAGATATTCTGGTATCTTCTTCAGACTTTGGTCAATACATATATTGATATACATATACATATATATACATATACACATACATATGTTATGCGTGTTTCTGTAATTTTTCTGTTATATATATATATATATATATATATATATATATATATATAATATATATATATATATATGTGTGTGTGTGTGTGTGTGTGTGTGTGGGTTTATGTGTGTGCGTGTATCCACAATGTCACTTACATCCTCGAAAATATAATTTATCGCAAATACAAATGCATACCCACACAGACATATATATATATATTTGTGTGTGTGTGTGTGTGGTGTGTGTGAGAGAGAGAGAGAGAGAGAGAGAGAAGAGAGAGAGGTGTGTGTGTGTGTGTCTATGTCCGTATGTATATGTTTATGTGTGTGCGTGTATGTGTATGGAGATTAGACGCAGACAAATCGAATATATATTACTACACATCTCCGTCGATATATGAATTAAATATATTATTCGATATAATCTTCTTATGGACGTCAGATGAGCAAATGGAAATACAATTCGTAATTGGAGTCTTGTTTTTCCTCAGTGCAGCTGACGTCTCTCTGATTTGAGACCGTTTGCCATTTCACACACACACACATACACACACATACACACACACATACACACACGTACGCACATACACACATATATACACACACATACGTATATATGTGTATATATGAAAGAAGCAAGGCTTATATGAATACTTTCACTTTTGCATATATATGTTTACCAACCCCTTCGCACGAGCAGGATGCGACACAATGTCAGGTTTTAAGCGGAGTTTAAAAGGTTTGAATTCAGAGTTTTCCTTCTCCTAGACTGGTTACCTAACAATGGTTAAAGAGCCCAGTCTGCCCTGCTATTTACTCATAGCTGGAGGGAGAATTGGATTCGTGCCATTCCCAAGGGTATTAGCGTTATGTGAAATGCAAACAGCTACGTCTAGGAATTGAACTCGGGTCGACGAGTCCATTTCCTATGACCATTAAGACCACGCACCTCCATATATATATATATATATATATGTATTTATATATATAATATAATATATGTGTGTGTACTCCATCTATAAGTATACAGTACTCAATATCGTATATAGAGCATGTGTAGACATAGTGTCAACGGCGTTTGGTTACTGACAATTTCTCGCCTATGCGATTTTCAAAATTGCATAGGCGAGAAACTGTCAGTAACCAAGCGACGTTGACTCAATTTTCCAAGCTGCCCTAAAACACACACACACACACACACATGTACATATACACATACACACACACACACACGTGCACACACACACACATATATATATTATATATTATATATATATATATACATATATATTCCGCACCTAGACCAGTTTTCTTACTATTTACCCATAGCTGGAGGGAGAATAAAAGTAAATAAAGTCCTTGGTATCTGTCAGACAGGGAGGGAGTCTATACCCTTTTCACTTGCGCTAAACTAAGGAGATTGTGTTTGCATCTGAGGCGGAACTCCACGCCTACCCTCGGCTCCTTATTTTACCGCACATATCCCTGTGCAGCTCATATGATGAGTTGGCGAGGGCCAGTATCGAACCAAGGACCGACTGAGCCAAATCTGTCTTCTGTTATATATATATATATAATATATATATATTATTATATATAATATATGTGTGTGTGTGTGTGTGTGTGTGTTTGTGTGCGAATTATAATTTTCATACTAGCATTCACAAGTACAACGAAACAGAATGCTACCAACAATAAGAGAATAAGGAGGCGTGCTTAGCGTAACTGTGATCGTGGAATCAGCAACCCGAGTTCAAATCCTGGAAGAAGCAGTTTCCGTTTCATTTCGGGCTACAGCCATTGCTAAAATTGTAATTATATATCTCTCCTCCATCAAGCTGTGGGTACATATTAGGTCAAGCTGGGTTCTGTAGCTTTGGTTAGGCAAGCAGTCTAATTGAAGGAAACCACTGAATTTCGAGAAACTGACCTTGTGTCAGCACCTGCTCACCACCACATAGAAAATATATATATATATATATATATATATATATATATATAATATATATGTGTGTGTGTGTGTGTGTGTGTGTGTGTGTGTGTGTGTGTTTGTAATTGAATTGGCTTGATTTCTTTTGGGGCACCGATATCGATATATATTAAAATATTTGCATATATATAATAGATGCTTAAGCAGAAGAACAATATTGGAATGTTTCATCGGAGTGCATTCAGCTTAAATATACGTTTGAATACAATTACCAAATTGGCAAGAATGAATTTCTACTGCAATTTATATATATATATATATATATATTACATATATATATATATATATATATATATATATATATATATATATATATGTGTGTGTGTGTGTGTGTGTGTGTGTGTGTGTACGAGAGTGTGTGTGTGTGTGTGTGTTCTGTGTTTTTAGGTGATTAACCTTCAGAAATTCATAATTTCCACTGCATTATTATTATTATTATTATTATTATTATTATTATTATTATCATTTACTCCTTTTGAGTTTTCACATTAGCATTAGCTGATGGTCTTTCACTGGAGTCTGCGTGACAGCAAATCTCCTCAGGTCTCCCGGACTCTTCTGAGTATTCTGGCAGATTGCAGCAGTGCAGTGTTCTGAATGGTTTCAATCCTTCCTCTGATATCCAAACTTTCCAAGCCCTTTTCTAATCCTTTTGGGACTGTTCCAAGTGCACCAACCACAACTGGTATCACTTTCACTTTCATATTCCATAACTTTTTCATTTCTCTGGAAAGGTCCAGATATTTGTCCATTTTTTTCATTTTCCTTAATTTCACCCTATGATCTGCTGGCACTGCAAAATCCACCAGTTGACAAGTTCTTTCTTTTTTGTTTATCAACACTTGGTCTTGGAAACATTATGCTTTGGGACTGCATCTCTGCTACGGGGACAAGACGATTACATCGGGTCGAGGGAAAGATGGATGGGCCTATGTACAGGGAAATCTTGTGTGAAAACCTCATTGCCTCAGCGAAGACACTGAAGATGGCTCGTGGTTGGATATTCCAGCATGACAATGACCCAAAGCATATGGCTTAGGCAACAAAGGAGTGGATCAAGAAAAAAGCCCGTTAAGCTAATGGGGTAGCCTAGTCAGTCTCAAGACCTTAATACTTTAGAGAATCCGTGGAGAGAGCTGAAATTTTGGGTTTCCGAACGACAACCTACAAACCTTAAGAATTTGGAGAGGATCTGCAAAGATGAGTGAACAAAAAATTGATAAACAAAATATAGGAACACTTGGTTGGTGTGCTTGCCAACAAGGTTTCTTCACCAAGTAACCGATTTATATAATAAAATACAAATAAACATTCAAAAAAATTGATATATATATATATATATATATATATAATATATATAATATAATTTATTCTGGTTCCAACGGGAGAAAATGTAATATTTTATAAAAAAAGAAGAAGGTCCGCAAAATGTATATATATATTTACCAACTCCTGTGACACAAGGTCAATTTCTTAAGTTTAACAGATTTTAATTACGATTTTTCCTTCTCCTAGACTGGTTACCTAGCCATGGTTAAAGTGCTCGGTTGGCCCTGCTATTTGTCCATAGCTGGAGGGAGAATTGGATTAATACCTTTTCCAATGCTATTAGCATGTGAAATGCAAACAGCTTCGTCCAGGAACTGAACTCGGGTCAACGAGTTCATTTCCTACGAGTTTAATCGTTAGTCCACGTGCCTTCAAAAATTGATATATTGTGATTTTCTAACATTTGTTATATTCTATCTCTCACTTTCAAGACGGATCTACTCTGAAAATTATAACCATTCCTATTTTTATTTTCCCCACTGGATATATATATATATATATATATTATAATATATATATATATATATATATAATAATATTTGCTTGAAGGCAATTAAAATGCGCTGAACGCATGAATTCGATAATTATAGAAGATAATAATGACAAGTGAATTTCGCAAAGAATTACTCGGTGTGTAGAATAGCAGACTGTTAGTGCTGTATCGTGGCCGAAACAGTATAGTTTCTGACTATCCTGCTGAAGTCCCGGTTTCGATTTCTGTCGGAAGGAAATCGTTAGTATATATCGCTGATGAGACTTAATAAAGTTGAAACAGTCTGTACGATATTCTACACACCGAGTAATTCTTTACCGAAATTCACTTTCATTATTATCTTCTATAATTATCGATTCATGCGATATGCGCATTGTAATTGCCTTCAAGAAAAAATATAAATATTAATATATATACTTTATCCAAAAATGCTTCTTAAAAATAACAAACATCCAAATATATAATATATATATATTATATATATATATATATATATATATTATTTTTATTCTCCTATTATGTTATATTCATTTATCCAAATTACCTTGACGAAGGTGAAGGTCACTCGAATTATTAGAAAAATAAAGCGAACCAAGGACATAAACAACGGTTATATATTAGAATTCTGTTTTTTTGTTCTGTGTTTTCTTCGCTTTGTATATATTTGCTATGCTTCCAATATAACCGAAAACGTTCCCAAGAACAATAAATTGATACACAAACTAAATCCACACACACACACACACACACACCACACACATATATATATATATATTATAATTTATATATATATATATATATATATATTTCTCTAATGAATAATAATGAAAGGAAAACGTATTCTAAGTTTTTATACTTAACTTTGGCTTGCAATCTAATAAGCTTATATCCCAATATAAATTTGAAAGTTTTTTTTTTTGTGTTTGTTGTTCGCTTTTATCAATCTGACTGCAATCGTCGGAAGTAAAGTAACACGTGATCAAGCATTTGAGAAGAACCTTTTTCCCTGTTTTCCATGGAACAAACAGAAGTCATTAATTAGACGAATATTTCACGATAACCTTCGCTCGGTAGAAGATAGAAATATATTTATGAGAATAGAGTCACTGACAGATCGATAAGCAGAAAACAGAAACGTTATAAATAGATTGATTGATCTATTGGTGTATATAAACATGGGCCTACTTCGTGGAGGGGAACAGAAACCATCTTTTTTTAATGCAGAGGATATGAAAGATCTATTTGAAAAAGTCAACATAGATGACATTCTGTCCTGGTTGATGGAAATATCGAGCTTCGCGGACGAGATGTGTTGGATTATTTGTAAGTTAAAAAAAATCTTGTTAAAATATATGTATTTACCCAACACTTCTGCCATGAGCAGGATGTGACACAGAGTCAATTTTTAAGAGTTTTCCTTCTGCTAGACTAGTTGTCATACCAAGGTTAAAGAGCCCAGTCTGCCCTACTATTTACTAGAGGGAGAATAGTTGGATTCATATCTTTCCCAATTGTATTAGTACTATATGAAATGCAAACAGCTTCATCCTGGATTTGAACTCATCTCATTGTGTCCATTTCCTACGACAGTAACCCTTACATCACCCGCCTCCGTATATATATATATATATATATATATATATATATATATATATATATATATATAAAAGTAAAAGTAAAGTAAAGTCGTCGGGGTTGCCTAAAGTCGGTATCAGCCAATCAGCGAGGGAGTCCTTCCCCTTTTCACTAGCGCTAGACCAGGGAGATTATTTTAGCATCTGGTACGGAGCGCCACACCTACAATCAGCTGCTCGCTATTATTTGAAGTATATAGTTATTTACTAATCTTAGCTTAGATGGGTGCCCAACGAGAATCGAACTCACTAATGTAGCTTACTAACTATTACACCACGTGAGGTGCCCATTATTTGTAGTGTATAGTTATTTAATAAGCGTAGCTTAGATGTGGCACAAGGCTAGAAGTATGGGGCGCTCAATCAGAATCGAACTCATTGACAATGGTCTGCAAATCTAGCTTGCTAACCATTATACCACGCGAGGTGCCCATTATTTGTAGTATATAAGCTGTGCTGCAATCTACCACTTAAATTTCATAGACTAAGCGAGGTCACGCGGTTAAAACCTCAGCCAATCAACAGCCCAAATATGTGGTTGGTTAACTACTTAATCGGTGATACTGACAGATGCCCATTTACAATCATTGACGAAGGACCTGGAAGACTGAGTAGCACCGAGGAACAACCAAGGGATTCTTTACAAAGGATCGCACTCTGCTTAATACAAAGGATCTCCGCTGGACAAGCGATCTTGGTTGAAGCCTAAAGGATGGCCACTAAAATCGTAACAGGTTATGGGCCCAGCAGGCTCTCACTGCGCCTGTATCCTGTTTTTTTTAAGCACATGATATGAAAGATCTATTTGAAAAAGTCAACATAGATGACATTCTGTCCTTCTTGAGGGAAATATGAAGCTTCTCGGACGAGATGTTTTTCTCTCCCTTGAAAAAGTACATATCAAATTAAACTGGGACTGTTCATCAGTGATGCTCCCCGGTTCATTGAAGATTTCGGGTTTTAGCATCAGATCCTCTCACCGGGTTGACCCGTCCCGCACTTAAGAAAGTGATAGCTTTTCAATTATGTAGAAGAAGGACCACTCCAGCAACCAATAATATACACCGGAAGTTCATCCCATTATTTGAGGGTATACCAGGTTGTATTTAGAATTTCCCCACCACTCCATTTATTATTATTATTATTATTATTATTATTATTATTATTCTCCCCCCCTATTTCATTCAATTATAATTTTTTAATCAATAGAATTATACCATCTATATATCAATACGCTTGTTCCTAAATCATCTGTCCATTATCATCCTACAACACCCTCTAGTTAAAAATAGAACCGTTCAAATCATCCAAGATGCAAAACAAAAATGTAAATCCAGATTATCTGGAATCGCTTAATCGCAGATTTCTTATTTGTCCCATTTTATTTCACCCAATGTTAAAAATGAAAGATTCCAAATGCCCAACGTAAAAATAAAATGAGTTGAAAAAAAGAAAGAAGTTACATGTTTGTTTTATTTGTAATATTGTAATTGCGAATAACGGAAGATGTTTTGGCAATTTTGATCTCATGTCGTCCCAACCTCCTTCTTAATTTACGCTATATGTGGTGTGTTAACCTGTATTTTATTCTTGTAAGAATAAAATACAGGTTAACACACAACACCATTGTTACCTTATTCTTTACACCTGCATTGTGATAGCCTTCAAAATCAACTTCCAAACCAATATATACACAATACTTCAAGCAAATTATAAAACTCTATTATATATATATATATATATATATATATATATATAAAGGTATTCGTTAGATTCTGAGTGTAAACATGCTTTTACAAGTCGAAATACTAGCAAGCGTCCGATAAATATCTATACATCTATATAGGTACATTAAGCCATTACCTGATTCACTACTTGCCTAACAGACACTTGCGTAAAAATCAATGTTCGATTAACAAGATCTACAAGAGAATTCTCAGAATGATTCCTTGTTTAGACCGATGTTCCGAAGATTACATATATCAATACAAAATCGAACCAATGGGCACAGGATTCAAACGCATACTCACTGACGCACCCCCCCACACATATATACATACATACATACATACATATGTATATATACCCACACGCACATATGTGTATTTGTGTGTGCATTTTGTGCCCATCGATTCGATTTTGTATAGATGTATGTAATATTTATATATAATTATATATATATATATATATGTGTGTGTGTGTGTGTGTGTGTGTGTGTGTGTGTGCGTGTGCATGTGTGTGTGAAGTTGTGTGTATTCTGTGCCCATCGACTAGATTTCATATTGATATATTTAATCTCTCTCTCTCTCTCTCTCTCTATATATATTATATATATATATATATAAATTATATATATATATGTATATATATATATACATGCACACACACACATACATATGTGTGTACGTGTTTGTACGCACGTGTACATGTGTGTTTATGTGTAAATGTGTGTGTATTATGTGCCCATCAGTTCGATTTTATATTCATATATGTAATTTTCGGCACATCAATATAAACAAGGAATTATTCAGAGAATTCTCTCTCTCATATATATATATATATATATATATATATATATATATATATATA
>CM042149.1:118564650-118574650 GCA_023376005.1 Doryteuthis pealeii
GTTTACAGTCTCATCTCTGTCACCGCATAGTCTACATTTACTATTATATCAATACTTGTGTTCCTTAATCTTACGACCGACATCATCTTGCAACACCATCTGCTTAAAGATGACACCGTCCAAAATGCATACGTTTTTACTGCCAAGTAAAACGAACACTTTTTACACTGGTCTTAAATTGAAGATATCCTTTTCGTCCGTAAGTTAACACCAAAGGAAAATGTCTTTTTGTAGTCCGAAATTAAGAACTCTCTGGGGTGGTTGTACGTGTTAGCGTCTTATCTATGAGCCAACTAGATTTGTTCGAGATAGTTTAAACGGATCCTGAATATTATTTCTTTTAGATCATCATCATCATCATCATCATCATCATCAAAGCGTGCTGACAGTACGGATATCTTTGTTTCTCTCTCTCTCTCTCTCTCTCTCTCTCTCTCTTAAATTGAAATAGATCACTAAGTAGGACTGAGCCTTTCTAGTAGTGATCAGGTTTGAATTCAGAGTTTTCCTTCTTTTAGACTGGTTGCGTAACCAAGGTTAAAGAGCCCAGTCTGCCCTACTATTTACCATAGCTGGAGGGAGAATAGTTGGATTCATACCTTTCTCAAAAGTATTAGCGCTATGTGAACTGTGGTTTCGTCCAGGAATTGAACTCGGATCGACGAGTCCATATCCTACGACTCTAACCAGTACACAACGCGCCTGCCCCCTCGCTCTCTCCCTCTCTCACCATCCGTACCTATCGACCCTCACAATTGGTAAGTCCTCTAAGTGGCAACAGTTGTCCGATCAAAGCTGATGAATGCAATAATTATATAGAGAATTCGTGAATGAGTGACAACGACACTTCTGAAGATTTCAGACAATATTTAAGGGAATGATCACCAAAGTGTAAAAATAAATTTAGCTCAGTCGGTAGAGCACTCGCCTAAGAATCGCAAGGTTCTTGGTTCAAACCGGCCCTCGCCAACTCAGCGAATGCGTAAGACAGGAATCTGCACGGTAAAGTAAGGAGTTAGGGGTAGATGTGTCACTCCACCTCAGACATTAAAAAAATCTCCTTGGTCTAGCGCTAGTGAAAAGGGGATAGACTCTCTCGCTGTCTGGCTGATACCGACTTTAGCCCCCCCCCGATGACTTTACTTTAACTACAAATATAACACAAAAGAATGGTGGCTGTCACCTGAAGGTGGTTATTTGTGTACCGTCCATAGATATCCATATAATATTATATTGGGTTTTCTTATACAGTCTTTTGTTTCTAGTCATGTACACATCTTATACACCCTCCGGTAAAATACTCTAACTTTTGTTATGACCACGTTCGAAAGTCGGCCACTCTCTCTGTCTTAAAAATAGACGGACAATTAAGCAAACGTGGGCATCTTCTTGTTTATAAATGTATATACCTGATTGAGCTTTCACAAAACCGGACCTATATACAGTGGGGGGGGGGCACTCTTAGACTAACTTAGCTTACTCTGGTCAAGTGGGAAAAAAGGATTCAGTGGCTGAATTATATAATATTGCTACGGTTTGGTTCCTTAACAATGGGGAGGATGTGGAGGGGAGGATGTGGAGGGGTGTGTGGGGGGAAGGGCGAAGCGGAAGTGGTTAAGAGGCAGAAGGCGGAGGGGAGGATTTTGATTGGTCAGGTGCTACGTGATCTGAAGATTGCATAGGCGAGAAACTGTCAGTAACCAGGCACCGTTGACTCCATGTTCCCGCTATCTTAATCTATATATATATATATATATATATATATATATATATATATTATATGAGTAAAGAAATAACAAAAGACTTAGAGATTTAGCATTATAGTCTATTTCAGGGAGTTTAGACTATAATGCTAAAATCTCTAAGTTTTTGTTATTTCTTTACTTATATATATATATATATATATCTTATATTTATTCCACTTTAGGTCACTATAGTATATTATTGACTCATATTAGACTCACCACTTTATCATATATATTATTACTTATATTCATTCACTCTTCTTAGTTCATGGTAAGTATGGGATTACTGTCGTTCTATGTCTTTGTTATACTCTTATTTCTTCTCTGTTTTATTTCCGTTCACTTAATTGCACTGCCTTAGGGCATTTGTTTAATCTGCAAGTCTACCATCGTGTTGTACAAAGGATCGATTCGTCATCCCGCAGCGAGGAGCTAGCTTGCTATCTATATGAGTTATCTTATAGGATGAATTAGGTAGCTAGTATGTTAGCTTTATCATATATATACATTTATCTGTATACTGTATATTTATTATCGCTTGGTCGGATGGCTCACGGATTCTTTATCGTAGCGTCCTTTTGCTGGATAGAGGTCATGTCGTCCAAGGTCTAGCCCTCATTGGTTACGCTCCGATTGTGAGTTCAATATAGCAAATAGAAGATGTTTGTATATAGTTTTAAATTTGCGCCATACAGGACGATACATACATAATTATTATGTATACAAAGCGGATATTCTACGCACTATAATATTTTTATTTCCTGGTGATTCACCACGACGACATCACTCTACAAAGGTCACCTGGTAGATTGTTTTCAATGCGATTAAAGCCAATATCTTGTCAGGTGAGATTTTGGATCTGAAATGACAATGTGTCATTTTCATGCATACGATTTTGCACTTCCTCTTTATTTGGACTATTGGTCGTGAATGTTTTTTTGTCACCAATAATAGATTATGTAGAACCGTAATTATATTCGGTCCGTTATTTATACAATATCACTAGTTGGACTCTCACCTCTGGCAGTGGGCTATGGTGGGTTACCTTTGAGTATAATATATATTGCTACTTAGGTACGTTTATATATTTCTCTTATACGGATATATATCATATACATATCGCATATATATATTTTCACTTCTATATAATAGTATATAGCCTATATACTATATATTCTTCACGCGCACTAACGCACACGCACAACACCTAGAATAAATGCTCAATCTTTATTCGAGACAAAGCACCACACACTCACACCCACACACATCACTACACACACACACCTTCACACATCTCATATTAACTAAAAAAATATGTAAATTGTCTTTGTTTGGTGTTGTCTATTTATTTCGAGACGCAAGGACTCTTTCCAGTGTCGGATCATATCATTTTTGAACAGATTCGAGAAAACTGTTACTACCCATCTGCGAAATTAACACTCCTGTGTTCGTCATATTTAACCGGCACGCGCTCACGCAGAAGCGATATGGTCTCGTGACTATGCTGCTGAGGTCCGGTTTTTTCGACTTCCTGTTGGATAGGGGAGTCCGTTGGTCTACATCCTTTCTCATCGATTGATGAGTTCTTAAATAAACATTCCAGAAATAACAAGTCACAGCGATCTGAAATATGCGAGCCATCACTTCATGCCGGGATGTTATTTATCACGCTATGATTTTAGTGTACGCTTAACCATTGTAATTATGTGTAATGCCATCATGAGCGCCTAAGATATTTGGAGGGTATCCCAATCTTTAATTCATCGGCCTTACAGGTAAGATACTATGAGGTTCTGTGTATTTGCCTTAAATTGAGCTTTGTGCGGCAGACAAATGTGTCTTTGGTGGTTTATTTAGCCTACCAATGCAACGTTCACATTAACTCTACTATGGTAGAAGGCCGTAGGTCTTAATTCAAGGTGGATTTGTTTCCCAAGGCGTGTTTACTGTGTTTCGGGTGGCGCTACGAGGATCCATCGCCTATCGCTACCACGGCGCGCGACATTACGTGTATTTGGGCAACTATGCATGCTATATGGTTCGGATTTCCTCGATTCCTGTCGGGGTAGGTCGTTAGTACTCATGCCGCTTCATCGTATTATCGGTCTGATATGGTTCTACTAAGGTCAATGCTAGTGCCTGTAGCCGACTCGTCGATTTACCCGCCGTGCTTCGTCATATATGCCTCTAATTTTCACTTGTCATCATGTATTATATACTTAAATCTACTGCTCGATATAGTATGCAATTAGTAATCTGCCGCCTGTCAATGAAATATTATAATAATTCGGTTATGGCTTCAGAGGTGTCTAGTTTCTTGAATGATATAATATACTATAATATCTATTCAGATGAGAGCGCTGAATAGGTAGGTAGGCTTGACGAATGCAATATTCTTTACCTCATAGGAATATTTCCTTTCTTTCATTCATTCATACATCATCACACATCACTTACACACGACAATACAAACACAAATATATTATATGATTTTTTACTATTACTATGATACGGTATGAACACGTGACGTGCGTTATATGCATGTTGCGTACTTTGTCATTAGGCATACCAAAAACACTTATACCACAATAAGTTAGATTTATTCATACTTATGTACAAGAGATTTATTTTGGAATCTCAACCCTCGGGAAGTAATACCTCATACACGAAAGTTGGTTTCCTGTATTTGATTAACAGTTTATTTCTTATGGGAAGATAGGAAGTATGATAATTGTGGTTCTTTCTCTTGCTGAATATGAATTTAAATATCACGATATAAATAATCAAATGATTATCTCTTGTTCCATGTAATTTAAACATAGTAAAGTAGAAGTGATACTGTTTTTTATTTATTGTTTGACTTCAAATGTATTGCTCGTTTACGATATCATCGATAAATACCTGCAATCCAAATTCGAGTCTGTTTTCTTGATTGCAATCAATCTTTGGACACTGCAAAGCTTAGAGTTCTGGTACTATTGATATACTTATTTTCGAGTTCGAAAAGTTGGCACGATTGTTATTACGGATATATATATACTCAGGTTTACTGATTTTTTTACTAATATATTTATATATATATATATATATATATATATATATATGTGTGTGTGTGTGTGCGTCTGTGTGTCTGTGTGTCAGTGCGTGTCTCTGTAAGTGTGTGTATATGTGTGTGTGTACATACTAATTTCAATCTATCTCAGTATATTCCTACACACACACACACACACACACACACACACACACATATATATATATATATATATATATATATATATATATACAAGTATTCATGTTTGTATGTATGTACGTGGGGATATATATATATATATATATATATATATATATATATATATATCTTACACATACACATAAACAGACACACACACACATGTATATATATATATATATATATATATATATATATATATGTGTGTGTGTGTGTGTATGTGTGTGTGTGTGTGTGTGTAGGTAAAGCTTGTTTTTCACTGGAAGGAATAAACTGAGATGGATTGAAATGAGTATGTACACACACACACACACACACACACACACACACACACACACATACTTACAGACACACGCAGTGACACACTGACACATATATACATAAACACACACACACAAACACTCATATATATATATATATATATATATATATATATAGAGAGAGAGAGAGAGAGAGAGAGAAAGAGATTGACTGGTTGATTGAAATATACACATATAGATAGAATGATTGGAATATAGATACGTAGATAGCTAGTTAGAATGATTGATTAAAATGTAGATAGAGAGATCAATTGCTTGAAGGCTATATATATATATATATATATATATATATATATATATATATATATATATATCAGGACCGCCGACAGTGCTTGAATTTGTTTGTTAAAACGAACGGAACGCGAGACGTTCTGATACTATTTAAATTCAAATATCATGTTAAACTTGGCTACGGAATTAACCCATCGAACGAAATTGACTGATAAACATTAGAAAACAATTCTCTTGATTGGATGTAGCAATTCTAAACAAAACATTAACGATATCTTTAAAGGCAAACTCCAGTTTCACAAATCACACTAAACCTTTCTGCTAATGTCCTGTTCTTTGATGATGTTTTGTGCCTCTTACGTCACGCATCAGTGAATATAACATGGAAAGATGAATTTTGTTTTACATTTTTTTTTTCTCAGAGCTTTCATTCTTGCTAGCAAATATTGAACACAATAATAATGTGGACAGCGCTCGTTACTTTTTCAATTACCCGGCCCACCGTGAAAATAGTTTGGTGGGTAATCTTCAACTTGTTCCTCGTAAATTCCTACTCTAAAATAAACTGAACCCTTATTTTATGTCTGGGTTTTTGCAATAAATGTTTTAAATATGCTTGCAATAAATGTTTTTAAATAAAGAAAATATATATGTTTGCAATGAATGTTTTTAAATAAAGAAAACATATATGTTTGCAATGAATGTTTTTAATAAAGAAAATATATATGTTTGCAATGAATGTTTTTAAATAAAGAAAATATATATGTTTGCAATAAATGTTTTTAAATAAAGAATATATATTCAGTATTGTAAAATAACGGGTGCAAGAAAAATAAAACATTTATTGCAAAAACACGGACATAAAATGAAGTTTATTTTATGGTAGGAATTTACGAGGAACAAGTTAAGGATTACCGTTTGGTGATCACTTGTCTAGATGAATCGGACGTAAAAGGGGAAATACCTTTTCCATGATAATATCCATTACATGAACCAAACTGTTAGGTGATTGATCTGGACTTCCGGGATTACATAGCGTATGAGTGAGATGTTGACGTCTTTTGCGTGGTTCGTTCAAAACTGGGGATGATTGACGTCAATATAAATGCAGACCTGTCTGTGCTAATGTCTGGCTCAAATGAAATTCCTGAATTTAGCTAAAAAAAAACCCGTAGGTGTCAATCTATCAAAATGTTTTTTGTCGATTGTACGATTTACCTCAGACGCTACATTACGCAATTAGGAGAGAAAGAGAATAGAAAAAGGTCAGGAATGTAAGAGTTACGTGTAGTTTAGTATGGAAAGTTTTTAGGATGAGTCAGCACAACGCGACATGGCGTTTTCTTACTTGTCAAGAGATGTCATGTGATGAAATGTGGAAGAGTGAGAATGAGAGGTGAGAGTGTGGGATCAGTTTCGAAGGAGGCGATTCGGACTTAAGTATACGATATGATAGATATATAAAGGCTTTTAAGTGTACTCAATCGGTTTTCGATTCAGCTCTCTGCGGATTCTGGATTCTGAGCAAATGACGTCCCAAGGACAGTGACTAATAGTGACAATTGGAGAGAGAGAGAGAGAGAGAGAGAGAGAGAGAGAGAGAGAGAGAGAGAGAGAGAGAGAGAGAGAGAGAGAGATCCATGCAGCTAGCACGACTTAATCGCGATGACAATAAATGTGCCCCCTCACATCGAACTTTTCTAACATACCTCGGGTTGGAATATTCTGGTATATATATATATTTATCAACTCCTCCGCACGAGCTGGATACGACAAAAGGTCAATTTCTTAAGCGGAGTTCAACAGGTTGGAATTCAGTTTTCCTTCTCCGAGACTGGTTACCTAGCTATGGTTAAAGAACCCAGTCTACCCTGCTATTTACCCATAGCTAGAGGGAGGGTAGGATTCATACCTTTCCCAAGGGTATTAGCGCTAAATGAAATGCAATTACCACGTCCAGGATTTTAACTCGGGGCGACGATTCCATTTCCCATGATTTTAACCATTACACCACGCGCTTCCTACAATATTCTGGTATATAAGGTGTGATACAATACACCATTTAAATTCATAGACCAGGCAAGGGTCACGTGGTTTAAATCTCAGCCAATCAACAGCCATAATGCGTGGCTGATTGACTACTCAAGCACTGACACTGAGAGCCGTCCATTTGCAGTTATTGACGAAGGACTTGCAATACTGAGGAGCACCAAGGAACAACCAAAGGATTATTTACCAAAGATTTCCGCTGGACAAGCGCTCTTGCTTGAAGCTTAAATGATGGCCAATAAAATCGTCACACGTATATCCATGCCTTTAATAATTGCATTAGTGCAAAGTAAAACGCCAATAGCCTAGACCAGGATTCGAACTAGTCTCGTGATTCAGGGAAAATGTTGCCAAAGTTTCAGATTGGCAATTGCAATAGAGTTGCAAATGTCTGAAAAGATCTAAAGACATGAGTAATGACGGAAATGCACGAGTAATAGCGGAAATACACGAGTAATGTCGAGAAGACACGATTTATGGCGAGGAAGTCTTTCAGCCTTACAAACCTGGAAACTATTGCAGAGAGGTAAAATCCAAACAATGGAACTACCTGTTGACCGTGTGTGGTGACCCGTGATGCTTAAGGACACAATCCTGATGGCTGAGCAGTCCATAACTTGCAACATACCACTTTAGCACTTACTTAGTCAAGACGTGTGGTCGGAGAGGACTCCTCCGATTATTCGTCTTTTCAGGTAAATCCCTATCACCTTCAGGATTGTTCCAGCCCTATTGCCCTTATGGCAGTACTAACCCCTTTTTATCATATGTGCTAGAAGGCAGAAGCTGAGGGTCTTAGTGTCTTGGGTATGACATTAAAGTGAATATAATGGTGTAGTTCTAGTTCTGGAGCTCTGGTGAGTGTGGATTACTCCTACATCGCTATTACTCCCAGGTCCACCCTAACCCGGAGTAGTAGCACTTGTTAGAGTCCCATCTATGGCTTGAAATAGAAAAATGTGTTTTAAAAAATATCTTTAAAAATTTAGTTTAAAAAAAAAGATTTTAAGAATACTAAAAAGAATTAAGAATGAAAAAAAAACAACAAAAAAAAAACAGAACGTCTTCAGTATAAAATAACCAAACAAGGGTTGACATGCCGTAAAATCTTATCAACCAACCAAACAACAAACTAACTAAGAGTCTCCAGTAATAAATGCCGATATCATGGGGTTTTCTTGCTTTCTTCTTCCTCTCTAAATGACAATGTCGGATAAAGACAGATGCATCCTCTTCTAAATCTTGGAGACACACTTCATGTATATAATCTTTCGCGAGGTTGGCACTTCTACGGACCATAAATAGGGATGGTGAAATTTGACACCTACTTCACATTCTATGCCACCACCAGCTTCCATCGTCATCTCTCTCTCTCTCTCTCTCTCTCTCTCTCTCTCTCTCTATATATATATATATATATATATATATATATAATCATTCCCTTTATATCTATATCTATAGGGAATGACTTACCGGTAAAAAATATTGGGTTAATCTCAATATATGGTTGATATAAGTATTAATCGTCAGTTTTATATCAAATTGCTCAATACATTAGTAGAGCGGATTCAGTATTACAGTGTGTATAGAAATAACCTACTCGAGTTTCACCATAATTATCTTCAGGGTTAAATCCACTGAATTAATCAAGATGTTGATTAATTACAGCTAACGGCGGAAGTCCATATTGTAATTATATATATATATATGTGTGTGTGTGTGTGCGTGTGTGTGCGTGTGCATATGTATATATATATATATATATATATATATATATATTATAAGTATATATATATATTACAAGTATATATATATATTATATATATATATATATATATATATATATATAATAAATGGAAATAAATCCGACAGTATAATTGAAATGAGATGGAAAAACAAAGTATTAGCGTACTATTATCATTTGTTTTTGCTACATCTTTTCAATCACAAACACACACACACACACACACACACACATATATATATATATATATATTTATATATTCATATATATTCGAAAATAACTTTAAAATCCATCTATCACGGGAGACCCCCGTTGTTAGAGTAAATCCTTCACCTAAGGGAAATAGGCCGGAACTAATCCTTTAACGGACAACATATTCATAGGGAAAGTTACCAACGTGGGAGACCGGAAGTAATTGCTCATTGGTCAAATCACATCTTGACAGCATAAAGGACAAAGCTGAGAGCGTCACAGGAAGTGCTGAGAAACAACGACGTTGGATGCAGGCTAAAAGGTGCTCAATCTCGACAGGGTCATTTTAGCGAGGGGTTTTCATGTTTAAAAGACCCGAAACACCTAGTGAAATAAAGAACTTCACTGATGATATATCCAACCGCATCTTAGAGATGTATTTTGCAAAAAGGGTATATATCTTTAGTTACAAAATGCTTGAAAGAACGCT
>CM042149.1:118584650-118589650 GCA_023376005.1 Doryteuthis pealeii
TCGCCATATAGTTCTAGAGACAACATAACATAGACAATATATACATACATGCATACATACATACATATATATATATATATATATATATATATATATATATATATATATATATATATATGGGTTTCACATATGCTTCTTATATAGATTAGATAAAAATAGATTTATTATTTTTCTCATGCTTCATTATAAACGGCCTTTAATTGTGAGTACATTAAATTTGTTCAACACCCTCGTTTAGTTTTGAAAATTAGTTAAATATATAGGCCATGGCATTTTCAAATACTATATATATATATATATATATATATATATATATATATAATTGTGTGTGTGTGTGTGTGTGTTTGTTTGTGTTTGTTTTGTGTGTTTTGTTTCTTTTGTCTGTGTCTGTGTGTTTGCGGGTTTGTCTGTGTGTTTGTTTGTCGGCGTCTGTTTCAAAACAACAAAATTGCAAAGTGAATACTAAAAAAGGTCCCAAGTAGAGCAAGATACAATGAATATCAAAACTTACAAAAATTTACCTATTACTTAGACTTTAACGAATCACGATCCTCAGGTAGACCTCAAAGCGTCAATATATATATATATATATATATATATATATATATATATATATATATATATATATATATATATATATATTCTCAGACAGGTATCAAAATTAATGGAATTCCGTATTATATATATATATATATATATATATATGTGTGTGTGTGTGTATGTGTGTATGAGAGTATGTGTGTGTATAACACACCTTTGCATCAATATATATAGACATACATTTATTGGGATAAGTAATATTTTCTCTCCTAGCGTGGTGTTATATGAGAAAACAAATATTTATACCGATGCATATAATACCTGAAATCCAAGGGGAACACGCACTCACATGCATACACGCACACACGTGGACATGCACACATACACTCACACAAACCTATATATATATATATATATACAGGGTGGGCCAAAAGTAGGGTTACAGTTAACACTTAAACTTAATGAAGTAACTGTTACCCTACTTTTGGCCCACCCTCTCTCTCTATATATATATATATGAATGTATATATATATATAATATATAATATATATATATATATTATATATATATATATATATATATATCAATTCACAATTATTATGACTTTTCTAGACATGTGTCTGTATCAGTGTTTGTGTGCGCGTGTTCGTGTGACAAAAGTAGGGTTACAGTTAACACTTAAACTTAATGAAGTAACTGTTACCCTACTTTTGGCCCACCCTGTAATATATATATATATATAATTATATATATTATATATATGTATGTGTGTGTGTGTGTGTGTGTGTGTGTGTGTATATATATATATATATATATCCATTCACAGTGATTATGACTTTTCTAGACATGTGTCTGTGTCCGTGTTTGTGTGCGCGTGTTCGTGTGACTGTATGTTCGTTTAACACCCCCCTCGCTTCCCCCTTTACAAAACCTACTTTCACTCTTGTGTCATTCATATTTGTTCTGCAATCCCCGCCCTACCCCAAATCCCCGTTGCATTCCCCACCCACCCAGCCCCCTTTTCCGTATCCTCACCCCCAATCCCTACTCCTTCATTATCAAGTTTCACTCGTGACACTTACCTGACTATCCATTTCCTGTATCTCATCGATTGAATCCGGCGGGTCTTCGCGGAGACCCATCCTGTCGGTCGCGAGTTCGCACCCATCTGCCGGCAGATAAGGTGCCAAATAAGTCCGGCCGTAATGTTTGCCCTCCAGGGTGGACTTCTCGGGTAAGCCGTACGTAAATCGGTCGCACGATGCCGACGGTACGCCCGGGTAGTAGCGATGGGCCGGCGGTAAGGATGTGTAGGGATGTATGATGAGTTTTTTGGGGGGTCAATATATACTATATATATAAATAGGTAAAATTATATATATATAATATATATGTTTATTGTGGGTAGGGATTATTTTTTTATGTGTTTGGTATCGTAGGACCGATCAAATGGTATGATTTAAATTTAAAAAAAAAAGAAAAATGGGGAGGGGGAACCACTTGAGTGGTTAAATACACATTTGTATTTATATAGGTATTCTATATATATATATATATGAATATATATATATATATATGTATACAGACGGGTAGTCGGTCGCTGTTAGAAATGGAAGATAGAACGAGATGCGTCGTAACGGATGATAAATATGACACAAGGTGCTCTTTCGTAACTGGCAGAAAACGTTGAGAAATTGATATATTTTATGGAGGTGGTGGTTGAAGTGATGGCAAAGATGGTGGTGGATATAGTGATGTTTTGAGTGTTGGTAGTTGTATTATTAGAGGTCGTGACAGGTGAGTGGAGGGGGGGATGCTAAACAAAGTCAAACCGTAAACAAGCATGAAATGAATAGAACTTCAAGCAGGGATCTAAAAATTCGCAAACCAATTTTGAATCTACTAAAAACAAAAACAAAAAAACAAATACCCATAGACTAAAATAAATAAACAGATAAAACAAACACACAAAACAAATAAAAATGCAAACAAACAAATATTTAAAAACCAAAAAAAAAAATAGCTTAATTACAAGAAAAACATTTGTAAAACAAAAAAAGTTAAATAAATAAAACAATATAAGCAATGAAAAAAAATTAAATTAAAAATTAACCAAAGACGAAGCCAAAAACGAAACACACAAAAAAATAAAATAAAATAAAAGGGATTGACGGAATATAAGAACGAACGAATAAAGGAACGAAGGGATGAAAAGAGACCCGAACGAACGAATAAAAGAATCTAAGAATGACAAAACGAACGGTCGAAAGAATAATAACTAAAATGCGAATACTCGAATGTTAAACTAATCGTTAAGAAACAGAAAGAAAATAAATAAAACTAGAATGTATATGTATATATATGTATGTATATATATATAGGTGTATTTATTATATATGAATATATATATGCATGTATATATATATATGTATATATATATATATGTATATGTATGTATGTTATCAGGTGTGTACGTGTGGGTGTGTGCAGTTCGGGTATGTGTGCGCTTATGTGTGTGTGTGTGTGTGTGTGCGTGACACCAACTTTTGATGGGAGACAAAGTCCCAAAATGGGAATAGGTGGTGGACAGGGTCGCTCAGAGAGGGTTCGATAAAACGGTGTGGAAAATATCCAATGCTTTTTAC
The DNA here is from genome assembly GCA_023376005.1 of Doryteuthis pealeii. Classification (NCBI taxonomy): domain Eukaryota; kingdom Metazoa; phylum Mollusca; class Cephalopoda; order Myopsida; family Loliginidae; genus Doryteuthis; species Doryteuthis pealeii. Next base: position 118,587,837 of record CM042149.1, read on the forward strand.
GATTAAAGTTGTTGTTGCTGTGGTCGTTGTAGTGGTAGTAGTAGTAGTAGTAGTAGTGATAGAAGTAGTTATAGTAGTAGTCGTGGTGAAGATCTTTTTTTAGAAGTTAACCTTCTTAGAATTGTTGTGGAAGTTACTACTCCTCTTCCAGTGTAATCCGTGGGTACCTGGTCTCCGAGTCAGGTATCAAACGCAGAGTAAGTACCAAATAAAAAGAATGCTTTCTTTCTTTTCTTTTCTTTTCTTTTCTTTTCTTTTCTTTCTTTTTTTCTTTCGATAATAATAACAATAATAATAATAATAACAATAATACTCTTTTGAATAATAGAAGAGAGCAGCTGGTTTCGAGGGAGTGTAAGGTTATAGATAAAAGAAAAATTGTTATAACGAATGATTTTCGGCTTTTTTTGTTTTCTTTTGTAAAAAATAAAAGTTGAAAGAAATACCAACTACATTTTAAAATAATTTTCTAATTTCTTCACATCTTTTTTCAAGGTAGCATTTGTTTTTTGTTTTTCGTCTTCCAGTTTTTGCTTTTTAGACGCTTGTTTTTGAACTGGATTGCAAACCTGAAAATCCATAAAAAAACGTTTTACTCCACTACGCTGGTTCGTAACGTTTTGTCATAGAGAGTTGAGAGATTTTGTTTTGCAAAGTAAACTATATATCTTTCTGAAACGGTTAAGGGGAGAAGTAATGGCGAAGCGGGCGTTGTGGAGATCGTGTCGAAATTTACGGTTAATACATGAAATTGAATGTGTGCCTGTATTTCAGCAAGTTAAGTTTAGTCGTTAAAACTGTTTTAAAAATTAGCAGTTGTATTTTTCTATTAAACAGCTGATCTCCACAGACACAAACACGGGGATCTTCGCCAGAAAAAAAAAAAATACAGGGAAATATTTTAAATATAAATCTTAGATATTTCAACTAAAATTTGACTACTCCGAAACGAATTTTATTTTCATGCCTGCACCCTTCTGATAAGCGTGCAGTCTAGTGACCAATATTTTTATTTAGCTTGTACACGCTGATAGAGTTCAACGCACTTCAAATATGTATATATGATCGGCATAGATATATGTTCATTTATATATACACATAGATATACACAAAAAGACATATATGCCTATATATTTGTATACATAGACATATGTATATATAATAACTGCGATAGAGAAGCGAAGTTTCTTATAGATAATATAGAGTCAACGTGTTTTCTAACTATACACAGATCATTCATATACTAGAATCAAATATATCATCTTTTCAACGTACATACATATATACATGATATATTGACATATATACACAGTCTAAACCTCATCAACAGATAATAATATACAATTTATGACTTCTAACTATCTATATAAAACCGTGTATATATATAGATATATATCTATATATCTATTTATGTATACATAGACTATTACGAGAGAGAATAAACGGAACTTTTGAGTAGTGTTTTGATTGCATCAATAGTTCAAGGTGTTTGAAAAACAAGCAGTAGATATTTACGTATGTAAAAAAGTATTCACAGTTTCCCGTGATATCTATACAGATAGATATCGAAGTATATATATAAATGTATATAGAATATTTTAATAGGCTTATGTATACACTGAAAAATCTATCTATCTCTCTTCGAAGCTCTCCAATTGACTAAGGCGTCTGTGCAGTTTTTCACTCTAAACACTTATACAAAAACTAAGTATATCTATATACATATATATATACATAAATATATATGTATATATATATTTATGCGTCTGCTTGTGAGTGTACATATATATAGTTCTTGTGTACTAAGATAGATG
>CM042149.1:118594650-118597150 GCA_023376005.1 Doryteuthis pealeii
GAGAAGGAAAACTCTGAATTCAAACCTGTTGAACTCCGCTTAAGAAATTGACCTTGTATCACATCCTGCTCGTGTGATGGGATTGGTAAATATATATATATATAGGTTGAGCTCTCTAGGGGGATTTGCTGCTGGCTGCGAATTCCAGAAAAATTTAGAAGACTCTTCTTAAAACGGATATAGATCACTTATTGGCCTTTATGTATGTATGTATATACTTATATCAGTAAATTCCATTTCTTAAAGTGTGTTGTGCTGATGGCCCGGTTGTTAGAGATTCCGACTGACGGAAAATTAGTCGGTTTCGATTTCGACCTAAGGCAGCATGGAAAGTCTAACCGCACGGAAGAGCTGTGATACAGCAAAACAGTACTCTATGTGGATGACTATATATATATATATATATATATATATATATATATATATATATATATCATTAATAATATAGTTTATTATATATATTAGTAAAGATTTCTCGACATAATTTATAGAACATATATATTTCAAAGTTAGGGAAAATACATAAGCCAGCTTGTCAGGTTCAAAATAAGTGAATTCAGTGTGTTCGTATTTTTTCTTTCATACTCTTGCGAGGTGCATCATGGGATGTATATAAAGGAAGATACGAACATACAGAAATCACATGGTTTGAAAATCGCATAGGCAAGAAACTTACAGTTCGCAAGTGCCCTCGACTTTATATCTTTGATACACTTAACTTGGATATATAAATGATGTTCAGTACTCTTTTCCTCTAAATATAGCAAACTACAATACCAATATCAATTCATGATATATATATATATATATATATATATATATATATATATGCTAACGCAATTGACTTCGCTACCCTAACTTCAATGTATTTATATATATATATTTTTTTGGAGGGGGAAATATGTACCTAATTTTTGAAAGTTAATTAATTAATAATTAATGAATTAGGCGGGCATTAATTATTAATTAATTAATTAATTTTCAAAAATTAGGTACGACTTCAATTAAGCACTTATTCTCCCGAAAATTGTCGGCTAAAAAAGCCATATCAAAACACATTGTTTGTTTGTTTACTTCTCTATATATATATAATATATATATATATATATATATATGTGTGTGTGTGTGTGTGTGTGTGTATATATATATATATATATAATATATATAGAGAGAGAGAGATAGGTAATAGATATAGATATATATGAGAAAGAGAGAAATTTAGAGAGAGATACAAAAACATACATACATACATACATACATAAATGCGTGAGCTTTTGCATGTATACGTACTATAGAATAGTGCGTCTGAATACGCTATATTTTTCATCATCGATATCATTACTGGACAGCGAAGGAGTCTATCCCCTTTTGGACTGCGCTTTTCCAGAGTGATTGTTTTTGCTGAGGTGGAGTACGAAAGCTTACCGCCAGTTCCCCACTTCATCGCACGGATCAGAATCTTCCTCAGGTGGTCTCCGAAATACCAGTTCGAATTTTCTAAGATACTCCGATTGAAATATGAACTTTCGGAGATTTCAAGAATGTGTTGATAAGATGTTGAACATGGGAAACTTTTAGAAATTATATCATAAAGATCCTGTTTGAAATTCAAGATACCTCACACACACACTCTCTCTCTCTCTCTCTCTCTCTCTCTCTCTCTCTCTCTATATATATATATATATATATATATATATATATATATATATATATATATATATATCTGTTTATAGTATATACTGTTTGGGATTTAGTAAGAAGTATTAGGTATGAAATATAAGAAACTCAGTTTTTGAATATTAAGTTTCGTTTTATTTCGTTAAATTTTCGGGACGGTTTGTGCCTCTTCTTCAGAACTGTTAGAGTCGCTGGTTTTGTCTTAATATTCAAAAACCGAGTTTCTTATATTTCATGCCTAATGCTTCATACTAAATCCCAAGCAATATATATTATAAACATATATATATATATATATATATATATATATATACACACACACAGACACAAATATATCAACTAAGAAGCATACGTGGATACCTCTACAATAATATATATATATATATAATATATATATATGTGTGTGTGTGTGTGTGTGTTGTGTGTGCGTGTGTGTTTATGCTTGACTTTTATATACTGACCACCAAAAAAACTTTGCCCTACTTTCTACAAATTCATTGTCATACATAAACTTTATTTTGTAGGTGCTCGTACTGTAATGGTTAACGTCGTAAGAAATTGATGTGATAACCCGAGTTTAAATCCTCGGCCGAGCTGTTTGCATTCCACATAGCGCTAATACCATTGGGAAAGGTATGCATCAAACTATTCTCTCTCCAGCTAGGAGGAAATACTACACCAAACTGGGCTCTTTAATCTTGGTAAGATATGCAGTTATTGAGAATGAAAACACTGAATTGAGATGTGTTAAAATTCCACTCAAGAAATTAATAATGTGCCACATCCTGCTCATGCGGAAGAGTTGGATATATATATATATATA
>CM042149.1:118609650-118627150 GCA_023376005.1 Doryteuthis pealeii
GCTCCCGAGCTCGACGAGAAAATGCCTGTGACCGACAAGAAACACCTGAAGAAGGCCGTAGAGCACACCAACCGAAAGCTTGTGCATATAGCAAAGAAATATGAGAACAAGAGTAAAAAAATCTAAATGATACTTTATACACACACACACACACACATACACATATACATATATATATATTATATATATATATATATATATATATATATTATTATTCTTGTATTCTGAAATAAAAATAACATTGTTCCTTTCTATCTTGGTAAATACAGTTTGAATCTCGATACTTTTATGACACAACTTATATATATATATATATATATATATATATATATAAGGATACATGATAGTAGATTAATCATTGTTCCATACTTTTTCTTTTTTTTCTTCTTTTTTTCCTTTTTTTAATTTTTGAGTTGATTTTTAACATGTTATTAATATTACTTCATTCTTTTCGGAGAAAAATACAAAGAAAAAATAACAAATAGAAACAAACAAAAATAAACAAAACAAAAAATACCAATAGAGACAAGAAAATATACTATATTATAAACGGATACATACATATCTAATATACATTTGCAGATAAATTAAAATATCCTTCTTTTTTTTTTTTTTTTTCTTTTTCTCTTTTTAGCACCCTTCAAGTAACTCTTGGCAGACAGAGCGTCGCGCATGTTTGAAGAAATATTGAAAGAGAAAATTGAAAAAGAAAATTTCGGAACGAAATAAAACTTGGTCATATTATTATTTTTTTTTTTTTATATTCTTCTTCTTTTTTATCAAATAAATACATGTATTAAACAAAGTGCGTGCCTGTGTGTGTGTGTGTGTGTGTGTGTGTGTGTGTGTGTATCCTTGAGAATTTCTGGTTTGCGCACTTGTACGAGACATGGAAACAGCAATGTTAACTCAAACAGTGGAACACTACAGCTTCCAATATTTTAGCACAACTATGACTACGATGACGACGACTAGCAGTAGCTCAAGTAGTTGTTCAGCAATCATCGGAATTGCAGTCGAGGTAAAAGCCATAATTACCGGTAGAACTTGGAAAACCATCTAAATCAGTACATGCCGGCTGTTGTAGTCGGGCGTCTGTCGTAGAGTTAGTTGTCTCGTTATTTAGTTGATTTTAAGGCATTTCAACCCTTGTTATCTAATAATAATAATAATAATAATCTTATTATAATGGAGATTGTGGGTTTGTTTGTCTGTAATCGAAACTATATTACTATACATGTCACAATTCCCTTTGTTATTTACATCACATTTACCATGATTTTATTATTATTTATACTTCAATTATTAATAAAAATTGTTTTACAATACTTATAATGTTGACCATAACTACATACTATACACATGCAATTGTATTTATATATATAACAAAATAGAGATTTACAGTATGAATGGAAAGGCTTATTTGCATATTGATCTTAAAAATTTGATTTTAATAAATATTGCTTAGTATTATTATATTTCTAATTGTTTGATTTTATCTTAATGAATATGAGCAAAAATCTCTTCAATAAATCTTAAAAGAAAATCCCTTAACAAGAAGAAATAACTAATATTATTTTACTTCCTATTTTAACTAAAACAGTTAAATTAGGAAAATTTACCAATGAAAGACGGGAGTAATGGAAAATGATGGAAGAGTTAGTTTCAAAGTTGTTCTATTTTTCAATCATACCCCCTCTGTTCCAAATCTTTTATCTACATTCTTATTCAGTTTCATTAGCCTTTCTAATTTAGTATGATATTTTATTATATTAAAACTTAAATACTTGCACCCGGAGGGTGCATATATTTGCTGTAATTAATAATAAAATAATAATAATAATAAAATAAGACCCAACAATATAGTAAATGTAGACTATGCGGTGATAGAGATGAGACCGTAAACTATGTACAATGCGAATGTAGCAAACTAGCACAACGGGAGTAGAAAACTAGACACGACTGGGTTGGGAAAATGATCCACTGGGAATTATGCAAAAAATTAAATTTTGATCATACAACAAAATGGTATATGCATAAACCAGAATCTGTCATTGAAAACGAAACGCATAAAATTCTCTGGGACTTTGGAATAAAAACGGATCACCTTATCCCAGCAAGAAGACCAGACCTAGTGTTGATAAACAAAAAAGAAAGAACTTGTCAACTGGTGGATTTTGCAGTTCCAGCAGATCACATGGTGAAGCTAAAGGAAAATGAAAAAATGGTCAAATACCTGGACCTTGCCAGAGAACTGAAAAAGTTTATGGAATATGAAAGTCAAAGTGATACCAATTGTAGTTGGTGCACTTAAAACGGTCGCAAAAGGACTGGAAAAGGGTTTGAAAAGTCTGGAAATGGAAGGATTTATACCATTCAGAACACTGCACTGTTGCAATCTGCCAGAATACTTCAGAGAGTCCTGGAGACCTGAGGAGACTTGCTGTCACTCAGACTCCAGTGAAAGACCATGTGAAAACTCAAAAGGAGTAAATAATTCCAGTGAAATACCATCAGCTAATGTGATGTGAAATCTCAAAAGGAGTGATAATAATAATAATAATAATAATGCTGATGTGAAAACTCAAAAGGAGTAAATTAATAATAATAATAATAATTATATATTATTATAACTATCCACTTTACTACTACTACTACTACTAATAATAATAATAATAATATTCGTGACCAGACCTAGTGTTAGTTAAACAAGAACTTTTCATCTCGTGGATTTTGATGTCCCGGTGGAAAATAGAGTGAAAATGAAAGAAAAAACAAACGATAGATAAATACTTAGACCGAGCCAGAGAAATGAAAAAAAAAAAATCTAAGGAACATGAAAGTAAAGGTCATATCTTCTATTAATAATGAAGATTCGCTTCCGGCTTTTGTATGTAACAAAAACTACGTCACTGCTTACGTCATAACATAGAATAAATACACTCAAAATTTGAACATGCAGCATTAGACAGTCCTCATTGTTTTTTAAAACAAGTTTTAATAAATACATGACTGGTTATATATTCTAATATATAGTTTGTTTTATTTTAATACATATTTAAAGTTTCAAATGTTTTATTTTTAATCCTTTAATGAATTTGATGATTTACTTACTTAGGGTACAAACTCGCTGACATTGAATTTTCAACTCCCACCCCCAGGCAATATGTTTCAAAAATCTATTTTTACATCACACGGAGGTTTTTTTTTATTTTGCTAGATAATGTAATTGGTGTAAAAAGATTCAATGCCGAATCAAATCATTTTAAAATTAGGTTGCCTATAGTACCTGCTGTTGCTTAAATGGCCACTAATCTAAGTATTGAAAAAGTTTATCACTGCTTAAGTGGGTAGCAGCGCTTTCAACATTACTTGACCATAAGTAAAAAAAAAAAAAAAAAAAGAAAAGTTTTCGAGGCAGCCTAATGTCGGTATCAGTCGGACAGCGAGGGAGTCTATCCTCTTTTCACTAAAGATAGACCAAGGAGATTATTTTAGCAACTGAGGTGGACAGACACACCTACCTTCGGCTCTTTACTTTACCGCAAAGATCCCCGTGCTATTAATACGCTAGCGAGGGCCGGTATCGAACCAGGATCCTTGTGATTCTTAACCGAACGCTCTACCGACTGTTGACCATAATCGCTATTAAAAGAAACCACTGCTTCTTTATGGTTTTCGTATTCTAAAATCATTAGACATCACTAGCAAATATATGCCCCCTCCGGGTGCAAGTATTTAACTTTTAATGTAATAAATATTGTATAAATTAGAAAGGGCTAATGAATCTAAATTAGGAAACAGATAAAAAGATTTGAAAAAGAGAGGGAGTATAATAAAAGATTGAAAACAGAGGAGTATAAAAAAAATGGAACACTGAAACTTACTCTTCCATCACTCTCGTCTTTCATTGTTATTTTTCTAATTTAAAGTATTTAGTTAAAAGAGGAAGAAAAATAAAATGACAGTTATTTTATCTTGTTAATGGATTTCAATTTAAGATTTCATTGAAGAAGATTTTTGATTATATCCATTAAAAAAAACCAAATCAGTTTAGAAATCAATAATACTAAGCACATATTTATTAAATTCGATTTTTTAATATTAATATGCAAATTAGCCTTCCCGTTCACGCTGTAAACCGCGTATTTTGTTGTATATATAAATATAATTGCATGTTGTCAGTATGTAGACATAGTTATAGTATCCATAATGTAAGACAATTTATTAATTTAATTGAGTTTAGATAAAAATAAAATCATGGAGAATGTGATGTCAATAACTAAGGAGAATTGTGACTTGAGTATGAATATAGTTTCGGTTACAGACATAAAAACCACAATCCCATTATAATAAGATTAGACATTTTTTAAATGTTGTTTATTTATGACGGAGAACGAGAAAGGAAAAAGAGCAAGACATTGTCTTGCCTGCCGGGATCGAACCCGCGTCCTCCCGCATGCGAAAACAAATGCGATTTAGGCACTGGACGGACGCGAGGCTCGACTGATGTGCCCGGATATTTGGGTAATATGCCCATAAAAATAACCAAAGCGAGTGGAGCGTGGCGTGACAAGCAGACAAGCATTCGGCCTACGTGAGACGGCAGTCAGAAAATATTATTTTGACGACGACGACGACGACGGATTTCAGCTGCTGGTCGAAGACGAAGACTGTGTTAGCCAAAAAGAAAGTTTGGCTTGCGAGGAGACGGCAGACTCGCTTCTTTTTGCCCCCCTCTATTTCCCCCTTTATTATCAAAAATAGAAAAAAAAGAATAAAAGGTAATTTGTCATCCAAATCTGAAGAAAAAGATTGCAAGGTTTTCTCGCCAGTAGGATCTAAGTCCATTGTTCAGGGTCATAGTCAGGGTACCATCCAAATTCTCTTGTTAACCGAGATGATTCAATGAATTTTTACAAGGTTATCAACAGAAACATATTAGTCTCGTACACTCTTTCCAGTGTTGCGTAATTGTGTGGTGGCTTGGGTTTTTGATAAGCCCTGTAGCGAGAATTCTTAGGGGCCATTGTTTTTCAGATCAGAGGATGGAAAAATACCAGTAACGGTTATGGCCCCAACTGATCCCAGAGGCGGGAATCTTGCGAGCCACGTGATAAAGTTAGTTATGCAATCAGTTTTAAATTTCTGATGAAGCAGAACAGATGTGTGCTGCTGAGGTTGTACCTCAGACGTGTGAATCAGGATGGGCGGTAATAAAATCTTTGATCAAAGAAAAACAAAGTATTATAGTTAATTAATTGGATGCTCTTAAAAATAAGCCCTTAGTTAGAGACAGCAACATAGTAAGAAGATGAAGAGACCACAAAATGACAACTGGCCAAGGAAGTAAAGATGAAACATGGCGAATAGACGATCATAGCCGAAAAGAAGAAGATAGAAAGAAGAAATGGAAGCACAATGCTCTCTCTCTCTCTCTCTCTCTCTCTCTCTCTCTCTCTCTCTCTCTCTCTCTCTCTCTCTCTCATGTGTTTCTCTCACTATCACCCAAAGAATCTCTCTATCATCTCAGTTATATACTCAACAATGGAGTATATAACACCCGCACTATCCCATTATTTTGGTTTGGTTTGGTTTGTTTTGTTTTACGGCATATCAACCTCAGTGGGTTATTTAATGCCGATAAAGTTTTGAAATAAATTCATTCTTAATGGATACACAATTTTTGTTATTAATACATTTTTCTATTTAACCCATAGATGGACCTTAACAGGTACTACCACTCCGGGTCAGAGTGGACCAGGGAGCAATGGTGATGAAAGGGTGCTTCACTTTTTCTAGACCTTCAGAAGTGGAACCTCACTATCAGATAGAGTTTAACGTCATTCTCAGGGCATGAAGATCTTCACTCACCGCCTTCTAGCACATATATGACAAAAATTGATGAGGCTTGCCATAAGGGCAATAGGGTTGGGACAATCATATTGACCTTATTGTAGTTGAATAACTTTTCTTTCTTCTTTCTTTACTTTCTCGTTATAATATACTTCTTTTTCGCTCTTGTTCTTTCTTTCTTTTCTTTTCTTTTCTTTTCTTTCTTTATTTAATTAATTATTTGCTTACATGCTTTCTTTCTTTTTTTTCTTTTTTCTTTTTTCTTTCCTAACATACTTTCTTTCTTTCTTTCTTTCTTTCTTTCTTTCTTTCCTGACATGCTCTCTTTCTTTCTATCTTTCTTTATTTCTTGTCATACTATAATTCTTTTACGCCCTCTTTCTTTCATTTTTTATTTCTTTTCTTTTCTTTGCTTTATTTATTTGATTAGTTATATATTTACTTCCATGCTTTCTTTCTTTCTTTCTTTTTTCTTTCTTTCCAGACATACCTTCTTTCTTTCTTTCTTTCTTTCTTGCTCTCTGTCTTTCCTTTCTTTTTCTTTCCTGACATACCCTCTTTCTTTCGTCTTTCTTTTCTATTTCTTCCCTGACATACTCTCTTTCTTTCTTTCTTTTCTCTTTTTTCTTTCCTGACATAACCCGCTTTTCTTTCTTTCTTTCTTCTTCTTTCTTTCTTCCCTGACATACTCTCTTTCTTTCTTTCTTTTTCTCTTTTTTATTTCCTGACATACCCTGTTTCTTTCTTTTCTTCTTTTCTGACATACTTTCTTTCTTTCTTTCTTTCTTTCTTTCTCTCTTTCCTGACTTACTTTCTTTTTTCTTTCTCTCTTTCTTTCTTTCTTTCTTTCATTTTCTTTCCTGACATACCCTCTTTCTTTCGTTCTTTCTTTCCTGACACACCCTCTTTCTTTCTTTCTTTCTTGACATACTCTCTTTCTTTCTTTTTCTCTTTTTTTTCTTTCCTGACATACCCCTTGTCTTTCTTTCTTTCTTTCTTTCTTTTTTCTTTCCTGTTATACCCCCTTTCTTTCTTTCTTTCTTTCTTTCCTGACACACCCTCTTTCTTTCTTTTTTCTTACTGATATTCTTTCTTTCTTTCTCTCTTTCTTTCTTCCTTCCTTTCTTTCTTTCTTTGGGTTTCACTAGGTACCCAGATGTATTCGTCTTAAGAAACTCTAAGCTTCGTTAAATAACAGTGACGGTCTTCAATTGCAGCAGTTATGCAGGAGTTTTCACGTCAACAATCCAATTTGCAGTGTGTGACGTCGTAACTGTACTACTACTACTACTACTACAACTACAACTACAACTACTACTACTACTAAGACAGATGTTGCATCGGCGGAGTCCCTACCAGAAAACATGTATAGAATTGCATTTGATATGTTTTGGTTTGAAGTGAACAAAACAGAATTAAATAATCAATTAATGGTAGTTGTAACGTTTAAAAGATCTCGTCTCTCTCAAACAAATCATTTTACTTAACGGGAAGAATAAACAAATTAATTCCAGGGATTCCGATTTCTTTCAAACCATATTTAGCGGGTATATCCCAAGAAACGGTTTCCAGGAAGTTTTTCTTTAGTGTACTAAGCTGACCGAGGTGGAAATGCTCCATGTTTATTTATTTATCTATTTTTTCCCAAACACAATTTCTTTCTTTTTTTAATCTTTATTTCTTTCTCTCGTTACTTCCACACTCTAATTCTTTCTTTCTTTCTTTCGTTCTTTCTTTCTTTCTTTCTTTCCTGTCATAATCTGTTTCTTTCATTCGATTACTTTCTTTCTTTCTTTCTTTCTTTCTTTCGTTACTTCCATACTTTAATTCTTTCTTTCTTTCTTTCTTCCCTTCTTTCTTTCTTTACTGCCATAATCTATTTCTTTCATTCTTTTTTTTCTTTCTTTCTTTCTTTCGTTACTTCCATACTCTAATTCTTTCTTTCTTTCTTTCTTTCTTTCTTTCTTTCTTTCTTTCTTGCATATCTGTTTCTTTCATTCGTTACTTTCTTCTTTCTCTTCTTTCTTTCTTTCTTTCTTTCTTCTTTCGTTACTTTCCATACTTAATTCTTCTTCCTTTTCTTCCCTTCTTCTTTCTTTACTGCAAATCTATTTCTTTCATTCTTTTCTTTCTTTCTTTCTTTCTTTCTTTCTTTACTTCTATACTCTATTTCCTCTTTCTTTCTTTCCTTCTTCCTTTCTTTCTTTCTTACTGCCCATAATCTATTTCTTTCATCGTTTCTTTTCTTTCTTTTGGTGTTCTCTTCGTAATATATTTATTTCCATATTCTATTTCTTTCTTTCTTTCTTCTTTCTTTCTTTCTTCTTCTTTCTTCTTTTCTTTCCCCCTAATCGATTCTTCATTCGTTTTCTTTCTTTCTTTCTTTCTTTTCTTTTTTTCCATACTATATTTCTGTCTTTTCTTTGATTATTTTATTTTCTACATCCTTTTATTCTTAATTCAAAATTCTATTGTCCTCTTGATCCTTACTCCTTTTGGTGTCACGTTTTCTTCTTTCTTGTGTTACTTTATTTCTTTCTTTAAATCCCCGGCTTTCATCCATTCTTTCTTTTCCTTATTTCCTTTATGACATGCTCTCCTTCTTTTTTCTTTTCTGAACATGCTCTCTTTTTTCTTTCTGTCTTTCTTTCTTTCTTTCTTTCTTTCTTTCTTTAGAACATGCTCTCTTTCTTTCACTCCTTCTTTCTTTCTTTCTATATATTTCTTTCACTGTTCGTACTATATCTTTACACCCTCTTTCTTCTTTCTTTCTTTTTTTTCTTTTTTTCTTTTATAATTATTTACGTCCAGCTCTTTCTTCTATCATATTTCTTATCTTACTTGTACGTATATTTTTACCACCCTCTATCTTTCTTTCTTTCTTCTTTCTTTCTTTCTGACAAGCTTTGTTTTTAATACTTTCTTCCTTTCATTCCTTTATTGGCGCTCTCTATGTTCGAACCTTTGATCAATTTCATTCATTCAGTCTCCGTTTTGCCTCTTCTTTCATATCTCATCATCATCTCATATCTCTTTCCCTTTGTCACACTCAATATCTATCTATCTATCTTCTTATCTTTCTTTCGTTCCTTTCTTTTTTTCTTTCTTCTTTCCTTCTTTTTGAAGGCATTCGGGCTCTGAATGAGAAAATTATCGAAACATAGTTAGGGCACATTTAACTTTGGGGGGTTATCCAGATTTTACCACGCAGGAAAATGTACAACCGTAATTTTTCAAACATGAAAAAGACCTCACTACCAGAATCCCCTGCCCATTTACTAAACATACATACATAATTATTGGAATTGTAGACATCTCACGCTTTCAAAATTTCATTTAAATTTGTTAATATTTACAAAATTTTCAATCTCTGATAAAAAACATAATAATTGAAAGCTTAGTTAAAATCGAACTCTTACCTCAGTAACTGAACTAAGACACTACCTCGGTACCCATTGGTCTAGAGTAGGCGTCTTGTCGTAATATACTAAACATTAATTTCTGAATGAATTCTAGAGATATTATTATTATTATTATTTTGTGGTTCACTGGAGGCTGAGTGACAGCAATTCTTCTCAGGTCACCAGGACTCTTCTGAGTATTCTAGCCGATCCCAACAGTGCTGTAGTTTGGATGGTCTCGATTCTTCCTCTGATTTCCACTTCACCCAAATTCTTTCCCAGTGCTTTGGGGATCGTTTCAAGGGTACCATTTACAATTGGTACGACCTTCACCTTCATGTTCAACAGCTTCTTCAGTTCTCTGGCAAGGTCCAAGTATTTGTCTATCTTTTCCCTTTCATTCATTTTCACTCGGTGAACAGCTGGGACAGCAAAATCCACGAGATGGCAGGTTCTCTCTTTCTTGTCAATTAATACTAAGTCCGGTCTCCTGGTCGGAATTAGGTGATCCGTATGTACCTGGAAATCTCAGAGAATTTTTTGCGTCTCATTCTCTAGGACAGGTTTAAGTTTGTGCATATACCATTTAGTTGTATGGAGAAATTATTATTATTATTATTATTATTATTATTATTATTATTATTATTATCATTATTATTATTATTTCACTCCTTGTTGGTTTTACACAACGTTAGTCGATACATTTTTACTGAGTGACAGCACGTCTCCTCAGGTCTCCAGGACCCATCAGAGAATTCTAGCCGATCTCAACAATGTTGTTGTTTGGGTGGTCTCCATTCTTCCTCTGTTTTCCAGTTCTTCTAGTTACTTCCAATCGGGGTCAGAGTCGACCTGGGAATAATGGTGACGAAGGAGTACTGCACCCCCACCAAAGTTCTAGAAGTGGAATTTCACCATTAGATGCAATTTAATGTCATACACAGAACATTAAGACCCTCAGCCACCGCCTTCTAGCACATATATAATAAAAATGGTTGGAGTTTCCATAAGGGCAAAAGCGTCGTGACAATCCTATAGGAGCTAGGGCTTGGCGTGACAAGCCCATTAACTGGAGGGTGCTTCCCCGACTGCCAATCTTGTCTAATTAAGGGCTAAAGTGGAGTGTTGCATGTCAGGGACTGCTCAGCCACAAGTATTTCGTTCTTAAGCATCGTTCCGCCCCCACGACCCATCGGTAGCCTCAAAGGGGGGGGGGTTACCACTCTGTGGTGGTGTGGCTTTCTAACCATTATACCACCATGGGACACCCTAACCCACCTCAGACATATACTTGTCTTTCGACAGTCCTCAGGAAATAACGAGCTAAACCTGGTACAGGGGATTCAATTCCTGCGACGGTCCCTCCCCATTGCACCAGAAGGTAGAGTTGCAAGCAGTCTGGTAAACCTGCTTTACGCTGGTCGCAGAAAACCGGATTATTTATATTCTTGCTTCTCCGTACGGGCATAACCCCCCTTCATAAAACTGACCCCATGTTGTGTACTTCCCCCCGAGGGGGTATGATGAAAGATTGGCTATGGGAATAAATCAGCGCATAGTTAATTACTAAGCTCAGATGTTCTAGATAAAGCTTTGGGCAGGCGGTCATGCGGCATTAAGAAGTGCGCTTGAAATATGTTATGATTATGAATTAAAAGACAAGTGCTCTATTTTTTATCATCGTTATATACAATTAATGCATAATACAGCCATAATATAGGGTTTTATCATGTGAAAATTAGCTCCAGCCCCAGAAAAGAAACCGAGGGTCAAACAGAAATCAATGAAAGGGGCAATATTAGCGATAACTCTCAAAGATAAAAAGCACCGAGAACACCAAGGTAACATTGGACGATTAGTTAGACTTTACGGCATGTAAACCCTTCTTGGATTATTTTATGCCGAAGAAATTGTTTACTTTGATCTTGTTGTGTATCTAATTGTTTTAAACTGTTTATATTTTAAATTGTTTTTATTTCTTATTTTAGTCCACTTTTTATCTATTTAACTTTTTAAGTGGTAATACCAGTTCAGGTCAGGGTAGATAAAGGAGTAATAGTGATGAAGGGGTGCTACACACTCCCCAGAGCTCCTGAACTGGA
The DNA here is from genome assembly GCA_023376005.1 of Doryteuthis pealeii. NCBI lineage: Eukaryota > Metazoa > Mollusca > Cephalopoda > Myopsida > Loliginidae > Doryteuthis > Doryteuthis pealeii. Next base: position 118,621,010 of record CM042149.1, read on the forward strand.
ACTTCACCATTAGTCGCAGTTCAACGTCATACCCAGCACACCAAAACCCTTACTCAACGTTTTCTAGCACATATATCATAAAAAGCGTTGGGAAATTGCCATAAGGGCAATAGGGTCGGGACACTCATATAAGTTCTAGGGTTTGACGTGATCAGCCGATTGATCGAGGAGGACCTCTCCGATAGCATGTCTAGCCTATATAATGACCAAAGTGGAGTGTTGCATGTCATGGACTGCTTAGCCACCGGGATTCATCCTTAAGCATCAAGAGGTACCCACCACAACCAACACGTAGCTTCATTGGGGGAGGGGATTTTAACCACAGCAGGGGTGCTGTCGACATATTCTACAAGTCCAGCTGACGGGGCTGACCAAAGTTAGAGATATCGTAGAAATTATTAAACAGAAACAGAACCATTGCTGTCGGTGACGTTTAGAATACTCCGCACGTGTCCCCTGCAGCTGGCAAGACCCAATAAACAGCATCTGGTGATGAAACGTCACGATTCGTTAGTTCATTATAATTGAACAGAAGGGCTCAGATTACAATAAATAATAGGACATTGTTTCAAATAGAATGAGTTCTGAGGCAAATAGAGAGTGAACTTTGAAATATCCCATTATACAGGAGAAAAGTGTGGAATCATCATTTTGTTGTCATCACTTCCAGATCCACTCCGACCCGGAGTGGTTGTACTTATAAGGACTCCATAGACGAAAAATAGATATGTTTCTAATTATTAGATATGAATACTTGAAATTATATAACTTTGTTACGAATTATTTGGAACTATTTATTTTTGTTCCGTTAACCATGACCGCCCTGTCGTCTGGGGCGTTAGAATACGCTGATTGCACCTCTGTCGAGGGGTAAGGCTCCCCCGATGGGGCCACCTGTTGGCCATGGGTGGCGACCGATGATGCTTAAGGGTGGAACCCACGTGGCTGAGCAGTCCATGACCTGCAACACACTACTTTGGCAGTTACTTGGACGGAGAAGCCCCTTCCAATCAATCGGCTGGTCACGTCAAGCCCTAGTAACTATATGATTGTCCGACCATATTGCCCATATGGCAACACCCTCCTACCCTTTTTATGTGCTAGAAAGTGGTGGCTGAGGGTCATTTTTTAAAAACTACTTTATTTCTATTGAAGCCATAGATGGGACTCTAAAATTACTACCACTCCGGTTCAAAGTGGACTGTGAGGGTACTCCAAACTCCCCCAGAGCACCAAAATTGAAACTTCATCCCTAATGTGGTTAAGAAAAAAAGTAATGTGGATATAACAACACAATAACTAAATTGAAATGATATTTCGCCTCATAATTAGCTCCCTCTTACCCAATTACCTCTCCACTATAAAAGCAGAATGTACAAACACTTAAGTCAATTAGATTTTTGAAAAAGCTTCAGCCAATAATGAGGCAAAATATCAATTGAATTTTGTGGTTGTTGTTCTATCCACATTTTACCTCTATTCTCAATATATATATATATATATATTATATATATATATATTATAATATATATATATGTCGTTTTTTCAGAAGTTTAAGTACCTGCTTACAGGTAAGTTTGTTATTTCTTAACATCACACGAAGAAAAATATTTTGCAAATTTCAAATTTCGAGAATTTTCCTATCTCGAAGATTTCCGATAAGACATTTTCTATCTAAAATAGAAAAAAAACAAAAAAAACAAAAGACAATATTAGAATAAAGATGAAAAATTTTACAGAAACTGTGATGTCATAAATATTCAGTCGCATATTTTATCACCGACTCAGGAAATTACACATTTTTTTTCGTGTTTACATTTGAAATTAGTGCTTGAATTACGTTTTTGGACTAGTTTTATTCATATTAACTGTCGCTTACCGTATTTTGTCGAAAAAATCAAACATGTATTAGATTGACTGATTAGTTTGGTTTGTTGGATTTTACGACACGCCTACCCTTGTTGGGTTATTTTATGCCGGAAAAGTTTTGTTCTCTTCATGCTTCAACATTTTTAAAACGCATTTTCTCTATTAAATCCGTAGATGGAACTCTAACAGGTACTACCACTAAGGATCAAAGTTGACCTGGGAGTAATGGCGATCAATGGGTGCTCCACACCCCAAAAAGCGTCAAAATTGTAACTTCCCCATTAGATGCAGTTGAACATGATTGATTGATTCATTCATTCAAATGACCTTTAAACACTTCTCGGGTTATTTTATGCCTATAGTTTAGAAATCGTTTTTTTTTACGTTCCTAATTACATTTTTATGAATTTATTTTATAGTTTGTTTTTCTGTACACTGTTCTATCGGATTAGATTAGATTTCATTAACAATTTTGGCTATCCACATTGACTCTCGCTTACCGACTTTCGATTTAAATTCATTGATTGGTTTGGTTGTTGAATTTGACGGCATGTCAATCCTTGTGGGGTTATTTTATACTGAAGACTTTTTTCCTATTCTTGCTTAATGGGTAATTCAGTTTTCTAACACATTTTTGTGAATTCATTTTTTATCTATTTAACCCATAGATGGGACCCTAACAGGTTCTACCACTCCGGGTGAGAATGGACCTGGGAGTAATGGCAATGAAGTGGTACTCCACACTCCCCAGAGTTCTAAAATTGGAACTTCACCATTAGATGCAGTTAAATGTGCTTCATTGATTCATTGATTCAAATGGCCTATCAAATCCTCTAGGGTTATTCTATGCTTATAGGTCAGCGAATCATGTTCATTTTACGTTCATATATATATATACATTTTTTATGAAGTTGATTTATATATATATATATATATATATATATATATAATATATATTATTATTATTATTATTATTATTATTATTATTTATTTTTGCTTGAAGGCAATTACAATGCATGTATCGCATAAAATTCGATACCTATAGAAGTTTTTTTATAGAAAAAGTTTTTTTTCTATAAGTATCGAATTTTATGCGATACATGCATTGTAATTGCCTTCAGGCAAAAATATAAATAATTATATATACTTTATCCAACAATGCTTCTAAAAACAAACATCCAAAAATCTATACACACCACACACACACACACACCACACACACACATATATATATATATATATAATATATATATAATATATATATTGTATACGGTCCTATCAAATATCAACATTTATACCTGACCTGGTACAGTTTCAGTTCGAAGTTCTGTGAAGGCTCTCAATTACGACATGAAGACCCCGGAGTTCGACAAGGTGATTCTCGATTTCGAAGAGAAGGTTACCGAGTCCGACAAGAAACACCTGAAGAAGGCCGTTGGTCACATCGGTCGAAACGTTGTGTATATAACAGTAAAGATGAGGACAACGTTTCCAATAATCCAGATAATACAAATTATCAAGCCTCATCTAAAACAAATTCAGGCAAATTACCCCAGACGGGTTGACATGCCGTAAGAATCCATCAACTATTCAACCACACAACCAACCAACCAAACAGCCGAACTCCGCTGGGATAATCGACTAAAAATTCCACCACAAATATAATAGCCTGAACTCCTTTGCCCGAAGAAAGTTAACATGAATTCTGTGGCTGTTCGCCAAGGATATCGTAAGCTTATAAGAAGAAGGATTTAATTTTTCTTCAAGGCCATAAATCCTTCTACCAAGATGCAAAGATGTCCGCCGGGTAGATCAACTGAATGCATCAGGTAATGCCTTAATCCGAACGTTATTTTTTTATTTTGTATTTTTGCTACCATGATTCACTAGAAATAGTAACTTAATTCTCCACAGGCTTACTCTGCCTCCTTTGCAAGCAGTTATATATTTGAAAAAAAAAGAAAAAGAAGTTTATTTTATTTTACTAATCTTAGCCTATTCAATCACAAGGTCAAAGTTCTGTGCAGTATTCTCTAAGCTTAGACTCGCTGGCTACGTCTTTTGATATCAAACCAGTTGGATGTTTGACGGCCTTCATAAGGTCAGATTGAAAATGGGGGATTGATTGATTGATTTCAGCGGTATGCCCACTCAGCTTGGCTTTTAGGAGGGGTGGGGTCTCCTAGGGTAGGTATTTACACAAATCCATTCTTCAGATATAGCAGGATGTAGCACAAGGTTGCTCGTATGGAACATCCAGCAAAGATAAAACTCTTTGTTTTTTTTTCAGTAGAAATGGATCTGTAAGACTAGGTGTATAACCTTTACACCATCATGGGATGCTCTTGGTCTCCCATGGCGTAGTGGCTAACGTATTGCATTGCGACATCTTAGGGAGTGGGATCGAACTCCAGTCACGCTGTTGTAACTTAATGCCTCTGTATCCTTTAGAAGCAGTTATATATTTTCTAATTTAGTTAATTTTAATAATCTTAGCCGATTCAATCTCAAGGTCGTGTTTGTTTCCAATGTCCTCTAAGCTTTCCAATTTTAGAGCTCTGGGGAACGTAGAGTACCCCTTTATTGCCATTACTACAAGGTCGACCCAAACCTGTAGCGTAGTGGATAAAGGCGTTGGGTTAAGACAGTTCTAAGTGACAGTTTATTCTAGGCTGCAGGTTTGATCCTGGTCAAGGGCAACAGTAACATAGAACAATAATTAATATGTTATCGTAAGTGAAATGAGAACAAGATACACCTGTGGATTGAAGAAAGGTTGGGTTCAAAGTTCCGTGATGGCTCCCAATTTCTACTAATACATTAATAGACCCCCGATTACGACATAAAGGTTCCCGAGTGCGAAAAGAAGGTTCCCGAGTTTGAGAAGGCCCCCGAGTACAGATAACAATAGAGATGAGGACAATGATCCAAATGATCCTAATAATACTGTCATATCAGGCCTTGTAATATTTAGTTATGATAAAGTTAATCACAACTATTAATTAACATATAACAGAATTGTCGATGTGGTTGAATACACATAATCCTTATCATGTCGTCTAATGATTGTAGATAATTTCAAGCAATGGGATATCAAGGATTGCAATCTATAGTTATGGTTAGTAATCAAAATTAATTAAAATCTGATGTTATTATAGAATGAATAATATGATTAGATTACTTAACTTTAATCACGAGTGCATTCGCCTGGTTAGTATTAATTGAGTTTAGAAGCTGCAATCTATCTATCTATTTATATATCTGTGTGTATGCACCTGGCTGCCTCTATCTATCTATCTATCTATCTCAGTTTCTCCCTATCTATCTATCTATCTATCTATCTATCTATGAGTATGTGTCTACATGAATCTATCTAATTATTTATAACAGTTTATTTCTATCTTTATGTGTACTAGTACAAAATAAAAAAGCCCCCCCCCCCCGGGTGATGGAAAAATAGATTTTTGAAACATATTGCCTGATGGGTGGGAGTAAAAAATTCAATGTCAGTGAGTTTGTACCCTAAGTAAGTAAACTCATCAAATTCATTAAAGGATTAAAAAATAAAACAATTTGAAATGTAAACTTTAAATATGTATTAAAATAAAACAAACTATATATAGATATATAATACCAGTGATGTATTTATCAAAACTTGTTTTAAAAAACAATGAGGGCTGTCTAATGCTGCATGTTCAAATTTTGAGTGTATTTATTCTATGTTATGACAATTTTCGGTAATGTGACGTAAGCAGTGGCGTAATTTTTCTTACAGACAAAAACCGGAAGCGAATCTCTTACTAATGTAATATGAATCCTTCTGTTCAAGTATAATGAATTAAACATTAGCTTTTTATACTCTGACTGGGTGTGATATGTGTAGAAAAAGTTCCTGGTGGGAGAGCCGCTTTGAGCGGCTTAAAGTAGGCAAAGAATTAATCCGTAATTTCAGATACAAACATGGGAAAATTTTGTAATATTCTGAATCAGTGAAAAAAATATGCAAGACTGAATATTTATAATATCACAGATTTTGTAAATTTTTCCTGTTCGTGCAAATATTTTCGTTCAGTTTTTGTTTTTTTCTCCTTCAAGAAGAAAATGTCTTATCAGAAATCTTCGAGATAGAACAATTCTTCAAATGTGAAATTTTGAAAATATTTTTCATGGTGTCATGGTAAAATCTGGTTCAGAAATCACCAAAAATATCTGTTGAGGAAAATCTGCACACACACACACACACACACACACACACACACACACACACACACA
>CM042149.1:118632150-118637150 GCA_023376005.1 Doryteuthis pealeii
TAATAATTATATTACAGGAAGTCAAAGGAAGAAGCGAGACCATCCAGACTACAGCATTGTTGAGATCGGCTGGAATATCCAGAAGAGTCCTGGATACCAAAGGAAACTCGCTGTCGCTCAGCCTCCAGTGAACCATCGGCTGAAGTGGGAGTAAAACCTCGAATGAAGTGAAATAATAATAATAATAATAATAATAATAATAATAATAATAATAATAGTAAATGTAGACTTTGTGGGAATAGAGATGAGACTGTAAACCATATACTCTGCGAATGTAGCAAACTAGCACAACGAGAATACAAATCTAGACACGACTGGGTTGGGAAGGTGATCCACTGGGAATTATGCAAAAAAATAAATTTTGACCATGTAAAAAAAATTGTATATGCATAAACCAGAATCTGTTCTTGAGAACGAAACGCATAACATACTCTGGGACTTTGAAAGAGAGAGAGAGTGTGTGTGTGTGTGTGTGTGTATGTGTGTGTATGTGTGTGTGTCTGAATAAAAAACGAACACGGGGTTCACAGGGATTATATTTTAATGTAGGAGCCGATGTTAGAGCGTTTAGGTGTTTAGCAAACCATCGCCAGGGCATTCGTTTATATAACAAATCCCAGATATATCACAATTATTAAAATGCCAGATATTTATATTGAATAAATAGATAAAGAAAAATACAATAAGAGTAAAACTCAGCTTTTTGTTTCGTGATCCACACACAGGTTAAAAAATGTACGAGGCATTTAAACTTATCTTATTAAATTAATCTCCATAAAGTTTTCAAAAAAGATTATTTTTTCAAACACATCCAAATTTTTTGTATTCACACCGTTTTATTTTCAAAAATCAAAATATCCTGCCCCGAAGAAGACCGATTTTTGTATAACCAAATTTTATGTTTCTCTATCATTATTATTCTATTTCATTTTATGTCTAAAATAATACTAAAAAGGATATCATCTATACAAGGACAAATTCTTTGTCAAAACTCGTGTCGGCATTTCATTAAATAAATCTTTATCCATACAACATTTTCTTTCCGTTTATATTTCAATATATATATGCTCCCAAATTTGGTTGAGCACTTTCATTAGAAGAGATTTAATTGCAAAATTCAGCGAATTCGGCGTACAGCTAAGCCTCGCTTTGTTTACATAAAGTTTGAGTTCTCTAGTGAATTCATTTCCGCTTAGAAATGTAGCGATTAAATAGTCTCCTATATTTGACAGCTGCTTGTGGCCGTACAGGTAAGAGGATTGGCGAGCGAAAGTTCGTTCGGGTCTCGAACCCGACCAGGGGTAGCTCTTAAAACGGTATAACCACACTAATGAGAGGTGATACCTCGAAACACCTGTCTATGGATTACTTTATTATATATATGTATATATATATATATATATATATATAGAGAGAGAGAGAGAGAGAGAGAGAGAGAGAGAGAGATATTTTAGTTTATCTTTATTTATATTGGAACAAAAATGTTCGTTGCCTGATGATTGCTACACACCAAGAAACCAATGGTAGCAAACTTGTTTCAATGTAAATAAATACAAATTAAAATCTTTATTTATTTATTTATTTATTTATCTACTAACGCACTATCACAGATATTGAGCACTCTACTAATAACACTGTACGTTGGATTCCTACCGCTTCGTCAAGTATAATAGTGCCAACCATACACACTAATATATATATATATATATATATATATATATATAATGAGAGAGAGAGAGAAGAAGAAGGGGAGGGAGGAGAGTAAAAAACGGAAAGGGACAGACAGGTAGAGATAAGTTTGCGCATAAATATATATATATTTACTAACCCCTCCGCACGAGCAGGATGTGACACAAGGTCAATTTCTTAAGCGGAGTTCAACAGCTTTGAATTCAGAGTTTTCCTTCCCTAGATCGGTTGCCTAACCAAGGTTAAAGAGCCCAGTCTGCCCTACTATTTAGCCATAGCTGGAGGGAGAGTAGGATTCTTACTTTTCCCAAGGGTATTAGCGCTAAGTGAAATGTAATTACCACATCCAAGATTTGAACTCAGGGAGACGAGTTCATTTCCTACGACTCTAACTAATACACTATGTATATATATAAAGTAAAAGTAAAGTCGACGGGGCGGCCTAAAGTTGGTATCAGCCAATCAGCGAGGGAGTCTATCCCCTTTTCAATAGCGCTAGACCAAGGAGATTGTTTTAGCATCTGAGGTGGAGCGCCACACCTACCATCAGCTCCTTATTTTACCGCACAGATACCTGTGCTACTCATACGTTGAGTTGGCGGGGACCGGTATCGAACTAGGAACCTTGTGGTTACTAGCCGGACGCTCTACCGACTGAGCTAACCCGGTCGATATATATATATATATATATATATATATATATATATATATATATATATATATATATATATATATATATATATATATATATATATATATATATATATATATATATATATATATATATATATATATATATATATATATATATATATATATATATATATTATATATATATATATATATATATATATATATATATATATATATATATATATATAATATATATATATATATATATATATATATATATATATATATATATATATATATATATATATATATATATATATATATATATATATATATATATATATATATATATATATTATATATATATATATATAATATATATATATATATATATAATATATATATATATATATATATATATATATATATATATATATATATATATATATAATATTGTGGGTTTTTCTGTCTGTAACCGAAACTATATTCCTACTCAAGTCACAATTCTCTTAGTTATTGACATCACATTCTCCATGATTTTATTTTTTTTCTAAACCTCAATTATTAATAAAATTGTCTTACATTATTAATACTGTTAACTATGTCTACATACTGACAACATGCAATTATATTTATATATACAACAAAATAGCGGTTTACAGTGTGAACGGGAAGGCTAATTTGCATATTAATATTAAAAAATCAAATTTAATAAATATGTGCTTAGTATTATTGATTTCTAACTGTTTGGTTTTATTTTAATGAATATAAGCAAAAATCTCTTCAATGAATTTTAAATGAAATCCATTAACAAGATAAAATAACTGTCATTTTATTCTTTACTTCCTCTTATAACTAAATACTTAAATTAGAAAAAATAACAATGAAAGACGAGAGTGATGGAAGAGTAAGTTTCAGTTGTTCCATTTTTTATTATACTCCCTCTGTTTCAAATCTTTTATTATACCCCCCTCTGTTTCAAATCTTTTTATCTGTATTCTTATTTAGTTTCATTAGCCTTTCTAATTTAATACAATATATTATTACATTAAAACTTAAATACTTGCACCCGGAGGGTGCATATATTTGCTAGTATATATATATATATATATATATATATATATATATATATATATATATATAGAGAGAGAGAGAGAGAGAGAGAGAGAGAGAGGGGAGTACAGATAGGTAGAGAGATATTTACGCATAGATATAAGGATATTTAACTATTGTTTTCGGACGATAGACAGATTAGCCTATCTACCCGGTAATTTCCAACACCCGAATCTCTCCAATGTTTTCCTCAGCCTCAATCTCATCTGTCCTTCTCTTTTATTCCTTCCTGATTTTAGCTGCCAATTTAGTGCCGATATTTCCAAACCCAGCATCCCGTGTGCAGGGCTTTAATAGACCCAGTGTGCTTCTCCTTTTTCCGAATAGATATATCCTGTAATCAGAAGCTAACATAACGAAACCGCAATTCTATTAATAATAGTCCTGTGCATCTTCGCTCTGTTGATCACTCGACAGGCGCTTGTGCAGATTGTTAATGGGAGAGACGTGTGATGCCTCATCTGCTGTGTTTATGCGTGTGTATATTTTGGGGTGTAGTGTTGGCGGGAGTGGGGCGTTGTGTAGGTTTGTGTGTGTGGGGGGGTGTAATTGGGTGTCGAGATCTGTACTCAAATGATTTTCTCTGTATGTGTCTAAAGTTTTTTCTGGAAACACTATCATACCACAATTGCATGCTTCCATCAGATGTTAGTACATACATACATACATACATACATATATAATTGTGTGTGCATATATATATATAATTGTGCATATATATATGTATATATAATTGTGTGTATATATATATATATATATATATATATGTGGGTGTGTGTGTGTGTATTGATTGAAACCTTTTTACATTCGATCAAAAGATCCAATGCTCTTCTTAGACCGCTTCGCCGTGGAGAAATTCTAATGAAGCTTTCGATCCAAAATGGAATTCCTCTACATGTGGCCTGATGCCAGACAACTCTCAATTGATCTATCTATCTATCTATCTATCTATCTATCTGTCTGTCTGTCTGCCTGTCTATCAATCAATTCATTTATATACCTATCTCAGGAGATTACTATGTTCTTATCTATCTATATATCTATATATCTGTCTGTCTGTCTCTCTGTCTATCAATCAATTCATTTATATACCTATCTCAGGAGATTACTATGTTCTTATCTATCTATCTATCTATCTGTCTATCTATCTATCTATCTGTCTGTCTCTGTCTATCAATCAATTCCTTTATATACCTATCTCAGGAGATTCCTATGTTCTTATCTATCTATCTATCTATCTATCTATCATGTTTGCATGTCACTATATATCTATCAATTCATTTATTTATCTATCTTAGGATGTTCTTATGTTCTTATCTATCTATCTTGGTATGTTCCTATCCTATTGTTATATCTCTTTATATTTCAATCTATCTCAATGTTCCTGTTCTATGGTTCTATCTATCTATCTATCTATTAGTTCATTAATCTATTTCAGGAGATTCCTATGTTCTTATCAATCTATCTATCTATCTATCTATCTATCTATCTATCTATCTCAGTAGATTCCAATGTATGCATATATGCATGTATTTACCATTCTCTCGCTATCTCTCTCTATGTAT
>CM042149.1:118644650-118652659 GCA_023376005.1 Doryteuthis pealeii
ATTTCATTATTAATATTAATATTAATATGTGTTTAATTTTTTAATATATAATATTAATTATTAATAATTCAATATTTTTTTTCATTATTATTTTTCATTATTTTTTTCATTATTTTTTTTTTCATTATTCTTTATTATTTCATTTTTTATTATTTCCTATTTTTATTATTTTTTTGCGCAAGTAAAAGCACTAAGAAACTGTTGTAGGAAGCTTTAAAACTAATTAAATAACGTTCTAACTGTTGTTTCTAGGAAGGTTCCATGGAATTGCATCATGCCTGATAGTTGGTACGTTCATAAGTATGTAAATGAGAGTTTAGTCCATTTAACATGGTAGCATCTGTGTCAAATCTGATCATCCAATTGTGAAAGTATACATTTTTTCTAAATGTTTTCACTGTTTTTGCGCAAGTAAAAAAACTGTTGTAGCAAGCTTTACACCGTTAAAATCCGGTTGTTTGTTAAGGGTTAGGGTTAGGGGTTAGTTTTATAATAATAAAAAACTTTAAAAATCGTCTGTTAACAAACAACCGGATATTGACAGTGTAAATGAAAAATCTACTGATGAATCAGTAAAGCAAAAGGGTGCTTAAATGTCATATGGTTAAAAAAACTTTAATAATAGGGCTACTATACGGTGAGAAACACGGTAATTATTACGTCGTATTTTACAAATGAAAATGTGACCTTCATGGGTCTGAATTCAATGAATGTCGCCCCCAATGTATACATTAAAGTCTATATCACTATGTAAAATAATTAAAATTATGTAAACGTAGAATACGTGACAGTTTTCAGTCACGCTTTTTCAGACAGGCTCATGGCATTGTGGTTAACATTCCAACTGTTGTTTCTAGCAAAGTTCCATGAGGTTGCATCATGCCTGTTTATTGGGAAACTCGAAACCTTTAGGGACATTTAAACCTGCTTTGAAAAATTACACGTCCAACACTAGACTTTATTTCCATGTAATTGTGCTTATTAAAGAATTAAAACAAAAACTGACTATTAGCAATATTGAAAAATGGTTGTGCAGGTAATCTGCTGCTGTTTTAAAAATAATTAGAATAAAAAGAACATGTTATGTTTTTACATGCAGATAAAATAAGGAGTAGTGAATGAAAATTCAAGACCAGGTTGTTGGAAATTAACAAGGTTTTACTTAACACAGGCTAGAGAACCCTAAAAGTGACTTAACTAGCTCACATATGTTGGAACACTGAATGAAAATCAAGACCAGGTTGTTTGGAATTAACAAGGTTTTACTTAACTCAGGCTAGAGAATGCTTCTACCCTAAAAGTGACTTAACTAGCTCACATGTGTTGGAACACTGAATGAAAATACAAACCAGGTTGTTGGAAATTAACAAGGTTTTATTTAATACGGGTTAGAGAATTCCTTTACGCTAAAAGTAACTTAATTAGCTTTACCGTGTTGTGCGTGCATCCCGACCGCACAAACCCCAATCCAAAAGTGTCACGGAGGAAACCCCACTTCCGGGTTCCCCTCAAACCCCTACTGATCAATGGGAGTAACTCTTTAGGTCTAGACCTAACAAAGGAGAACCATAAAAAATACAGATATTTTGCACACAGCATAATAGAAAATAGAATGTTATAAAAATAGAAAAGACGTTTTATTGCTTGACATTATTGACTATCAACTTATTTTTCTTTTCTCGTGCAGTTTATTTATTACTTACTAACATATTTTCCTTGACTTTCTTTGACTTCCAGCCAACGTTTTCGAAGCATTCGAATTTAATCTGCAAAAAAAATCTGCCTTACTTCAAAAAATTTTACAACGAAATTCTAAACAACAAAATTCTTTTTTTCGAATATTGCCCAGATAAGCAATGTAGCATTGATTTAAAGTAAGGATGTCACATTTTACTCATGCGAAGTGGTTAGTATATATATATATGTAGGCGCGTGGGCTAGTGGTTAGAGTCGTGGAAAATGGACTCGTCGATTCGAGTTCAATTCCTAGACGAAGCTGTTGGCATTTCACAGAGCGCTAATACCCTTGAGAAAGGTATGAATCCATATATTCTCCCTCCAGCTATGGGTTAAATAGTAGGGCAGACTGGGCTCTTCAGCCTTGGGTAGGTAACCAGTCTACGATAGGGATAACCCTGAATTCAAAATTCCTGAGGTCGGTCGTTGATTGGGTTTGTGGCAACCTTTGATGCACCAATTCTTTCCTATCGACTGTGCCAAAAAGTGTGGATGGTCCAACACAAGCCTTCACCACTATAAACAAATCTCTGTGTGGGAGTTCATTGTGTGTATGAACCCTCATACGTCGAAAATCGACGGGAGAGTCCATTTTTATATATATATATATATATATATATATATATAATATATATGTGTGTGTGTGTGTGTGTGTGTGTGTGTGTGCTGAAAGTTAAATTGACAAGAAAATACTGTATGGATAACAATTATTTATTGAAATGCCGGCATGTCTTTCGACCAAGAGTTTGTCCCTGTATTTAGTGCATTTTATTTAGTATTATTTTATATACAAAACACTGAATAGAATACAATGTATACAAGGATAAATTCCTGGTCGAAACACGTGTTGGCATTTCAATAAATAACTTTTACTCCTACAACATTTTCTTTCCTTTCCATTTATCTTTCAACATACTTGTCGGATTCACTTAAAATGTTCTCTCTTACACACACACACACACACACAAACACACACAAACACACAGACATATATATATATATATATATATATATATATATATATATATATATATATATATATTAGCGATAGTAGTAAAAGAAAATACTTAAGGTCTACCATGGTTTCAATCTAAATGATTTTATCAGGACCCTACCATACGTTTAACTAGGACGATGTCTTTCCTTTTTTTAAGCTGAGATGAAATCATTTTGAACTGAAACCATGGTATACCCTTAACTATTTGGCTTTACTACTATCACTAATATCATAATTATCATTGCTAATTATGTTTTTAATATATTCAGCACTTTTGAATAATTTATTAATGCCACTACAACGGAAGGTTAAAGATGAAATTTGATTATATATATATATATATATATATATATATATATATATATATATATATATATATATATATATATATATATATAAAGTTAAGAGTAAAGAAATGAATCCGACGGTATAAGTATAGATAAAATTATATTAAAACACACATCGAGAGAGTAGCAGAAAATAATTTAAATTCAAAACGAAAAACATTTTTGGAACATCAATGTTTTTCGTTTTGAATTTAAATTATTTTCTGCTTCTCTCTCGATGAGTCCGGATTAAAAACAAGCTCTGAAGATGATTTTTATAAATCGAAATATTGTTCAATATTAGCCATGAATATGATATAAAATATTTTCATTTTAACAGCATTGTGTGTTTTCATATCCTTTTATCTATCTATCTATCTATCTACACACACACACACACACACACAAACACACACACACACACACACATATATATATATATATATGCATATATATGTATATATATACATCTATAAATATATATAAATACATATATATATATATATATATATATATATATACATATATATATAATCAATAATATTTATATTATGGATATTAATCATGTAACTATCAGTTTCATGCTTACGCAATCCTCAGACAAGAGTCAAATGGTTGAGATTTTTAAAGAAATGTAGTTTTTTTAGCGTTTACATAAACGTGAATCGTGTTCACGCGATGGAATGTTATAAAGCTAAATTAAAAAAACAAACTGTTATAACATTCCATTGCGTGAACACGATTCACGTTTATATAAACGCTAAAAAACTACATTTCTTTAAAAATCTCAACCATTTGACTCTTGTCTGAGGATTGCATAAGCATGAAACTGATAGTAACGAGATAATAATATCCATAATATAATATATTATTGATTGTAAAAGCTGCTCTGCTATTTTTGCATTGAGCACCTTTATATGCCAATACTTTTGTGTGTGTGTGTGTGTGTGTGTGTGTGTGTGTGTGTATGAACTTAGTAACAATGAGGGAAAAAAGAGGGGGGTAAGAAAAGAGAAAGAAAATGGAGACAAAGACATAGCGAAATAAAGGGACAGGAATGAAAAAGTTAAAGAGAAGAAACAGGTCTAAGGACCAAAGAAGAAAATACGTTACTAAATTCATTCTGTAACAGGGGGTATCGATCGACCGAGGGGGTGGGTTCATTCTTAATGATATATATACATATACACACATATATACAGTATATATGTATATATGTGTGTATATGTATATATGTGTATACGCATGGGCGTAGTAGATCCCATCTTTGATTAATATTAATATTATTATTATTACTATTAGTACTATCAGAATAACTATTATGGTTATGATAAGTAATGTTAAAGAGCAGGGTGGATGTGTAGATGTATGTATATGTGTATGAATGTTGATATCTTATAGAAAAACCCAGACCCCATAACTTAAATTAAATTTAACGTAATGCAATATAACTTATATATAAATTGAATTAGTTAAATTATTAAGTATAGAAAACAGGTTTTCTTGGATCTTCTTATATATATATATATATATATATATATATATATATATATATATATTATGTATACTAGCAAATATATGCACCCTCCGGGTGCAAGTATTTAAGTTTTAATGTAATAAAATATTGTATTAAATTAGAAAGGCTAATGAAACTAAATAAGAATACAGATAAAAAGATTTGAAACAGAGGGAGTATAATAGATGAAACAGAGGAGTATAATAAAAATGGAACAATTGAAACTTACTCTTTCATCACTCTCGTCTTTCATTGTTATTTTTCTAATTTAAGTATTTAGTTAAAAGAGGAAGTAAAGAATAAAATGACAGTTATTTTATCTTGTTAATGGGATTTCATTTAAAGATTCATTGACGAGATTTTTTGCTTATATTCATTAAAATAAAACCAAACAGTTAGAAATCAATAATACTAACACGTATTTATCAAATTCGATTTTTTAATATTAATATGCAAATTAGCCTTCCCGTTCACACTGTAAACCGCTATTTTTGTTGTATATATAAATATAATTGCATGTTGTCAGTATGTAGACATAGTTAACAGTATTAATAATGTAAGACAATTTTATTAAATAATTGAGGTTTAGATGAAAATAAAATCATGGAGAATGTGACGTCAATAACTAAGGAATTGTGACTTTGAGTAGAATATAGTTTCGGTTACAGACAGAAAAACACACAATATCCATTATAATAAGAAGATATATATGTGTATATTTGAGTGACTTTGAAAGAAAAAATAAATAAATTAGAATAAAATAAAATAAATTAAGGTAGATAGGAACAAGTGGAAAATAAATAAACTACTAAATAACTGAACTGGGGTTGCCCTTTTAGCTGAAATCTGGAATAGATTGATTTAACAGAAATTCCTAACAAATTACTGACAAGTAGTCAAATATTTTTTTATTACCTTATAGCTGAGCAGACAGGACAATATTTAAAAAAATCTGTTTTCAAATGCCTTAAAAGTAATAAAGAATTCATCATTCGCATCTGATGAGTGGGAGAATTAGACACTTTGTCTAAGCTCCCCGAAATAGGCTATAAAGCAAAATCTCTAAGTCTTTTCTTATTTCTTTACTTATATATATATATATATATTATATATATATATATATATATATATATGAGTGTGTATGTTGTGTGTTGTGTGTGTGTGTGTGTTTGTGTGGTGTGTCGTAAATTGTATTCAAAAATTATTAAAAGTACTTGTTTTTCATATTTATATATTTACATATATATATATATATATATATATATATATATATATATATATATATATATTTGCGTGTGTGTGCGCAAGCGTGTTCTTGTTATTCATTATACAAATACATAATGCGGTATTCGTCCACACAACCCCCCCCCCACACACACAACATCCACACACATACAACAACACACAACACACACACATATATATATATATATATTCATAAATATGCCTTTTAGGGTGCTGTGTGTGTACGTGTGTGTTTGTGTGTGTTTGTGATTGTGTGTATGTGTGAAAATGAAATAAAACGTCAAAGTTTGATGGAGTGTTTATACATTTATCATGACACTTCGCCACTGAATTGGCTTCATCAGATATTGATTATGAATTTGTCTTAAATTTGGTCAAAACATATTTTGGAACGTTACAAATGTCCATAAGGTTGGTATGGGTACGTACTTAGGAACGCCGATTTTTAGAAAACCTTAAAAAAACTAGAAATTTATTTTAGAAAGGTTTGGTTTCGTTCGATTTGTTGGATATTTTACAGCATGACAACAGGTGTGGTTATTTGATGCCGAAGACGATTTTTTCTATCAATGCTTGATGGGTAATACATTTTTCAAACTCAATTTTTAAAACACATTTTTATTTATTTAACTCATTGATGGGACTCTGACATGTACTATCAGTTCGTTTAGCGTGGACCTGGGTAAATGGCGATAAAAGGGTACTCCACACTCCCCGAGACCCCAAAATGGAATTTCACCATTAGATGTAGTTTAAGTCATACCCAGACAATAGGACTCAGCCCAATCTTCTAGAACATATATGATAAAAAGTGGGAAGCGTGTGTGTTAATGGTTAAAGTCATGGGAAATGCGTCCCCGAGTTCACAAATCCTGATGGGTAATTGCATTTCACTATCGCTAATACCCTTTGGAAAGTATGAATCCTACTCTCCCTCCCCAGCTATGGATAAATAGTAGCGCAGACTGGGCTCTTTATCCTTGGTTAGGCAACCGGTTAGGAGAAGGAAAACTCTGAACTCAAACCTGTTGAACTCCGCTTAAGAATTGAACTTGTGTCACATCCTGCTCGTGCGGAGGATTGGTAAATATATTATGATAAAAAAAGAGTTGGGGAGCCATAAGAGAAAAGGGGTTGGGGAAATCATATAGATGCAAGGGCTTGACGTGACCAGCCGACTGATCGGAGGAGCTTATCTGACTTATCATCTTGCCCAAGTAAGTGTTAAAGTAGAGTGTTGCATGTCATTGGCTGCTCAGTCACCAGGTTTCCATCCTTAAGGAACACAGGTTGCCACCCACAGCAAACTATTGGAATATTTTAGTACATCAACCATCACTTAAATTTATAGACTTTATATCGAGCGCGTGTAATGTTAAATCATGGAAATGGACTCGTCCCCAAGTTCAAATCCGGAGGTGGTAATTGAAATTCACTTTAGCGCTAATACCCTTGGAAAGGTATGAATCCTACTCGCCCTCCAGCTATAGATAAATAGTAGACAGGACTGAGCTCTTTAACCTTGATTGCGGAGGCTTGGTAAATATATATATATATATATATATATATATATATATATATATATCGAGGCGCGTGGGCTAGTCGTTAAAGTCGTGGAAAATGGACCCGTCGATTCGGGTTAAATCCCTAGATGAAGCTGTTGGCATTTCACATAGCGCTAATACCCTTGGAAAGGTATGAATCCATATATTCTCCCTCCAGCTATGGGTTAAATAGTAGGGCGACTGGGCCTTTCAGCTTGGGTAGGTAACCAGTCTAAAGAGGGATAACTCTGATCAAATTCCCTCCAGTATGGGTTAATAGTAGGGCAACTGGGCTCTTCAGCCTTGGGTAGGTACCCAGTCCTAAAGAGAGTAACTCTGAATTTAAAATTCCTGAGGTCGTCGTTGATTGGTTTGTGGCAACCCTTGATGCACCAATTCTTTCCTACGACTGTGCCAAAAAGTGTGGGTTGTCCAACACAAGCCTTCACCACCATAAACAAATCACTATGTGGATGTTCATCGTAAGAACATTTCATAGTTAATCGACGGGGAATCATCAAATTTATGGACTACGCGAGACTGGACTCTTTAACCTTGGTTAGGCAACCGGCTCTAGGAGAAGGAAAACTGAATTCAAACCTGTGAACTCCCGTTAAAAATGACCTGTGTCCCATCCTGCATCC
>CM042149.1:118652669-118660169 GCA_023376005.1 Doryteuthis pealeii
GCATTTTATTATGTTTTGGTTTGAAGTGACAAAACAGAATTAAATAACAAGTTATGGTAGTGTAACGTTAAAAGATCTCGTCTCTCGCAAACAAATCATTTTACTTAACGGGAAGAATAAACAAATTAATTCCAGGGATTCCGATTTCTTTCAAACCATTATTTAGCGGGTATATCCCAAGAAACGGTTTCCAGGAAGTTTTTCTTTAGTGTACTAAGCTGACCGAGGGGGAAATGCTCCATGCTTATTTATTTATCTATTTTTTTGCCATGCACAATTTCTTTCTTTTTTCTTTTTTATCTTTCTTTCTTTTTTCTATGTTTCTTTCTCTCGTTACTTCCATACTCTATTTCTTTCTTCTTTCTTTCCTTCCTTTTTTCTTTCTTTCATTCTTTCTTGTCATAATCTGTTTCTTCATTCGTTTATTTATTTTTCATTCGTTTATTTATTTCATTCGTTTGATTTATTTTCTTCTTTCTTTCCTTCTTCTTTCTTTCTTTTTTTTTTTTCTTCTTTCTTTTTTTTTTTCTTTTTCTTTCTTTTTTTCCTTTCTTTCCTTCTTTCTTTCTTCTTTCTTTTTTCTTTCCTCCATTAATTTTTTTTTCTCTTCTTTTTTTTTTTCTTTTTTCTTTTCTTTTTTTTCTTCTTTCTTCCTTCTTTCTTTTTTCTTTCTTTCTTTCTTTCTTTTCTTTCTTTCTTTTTTTCTCTTCTTTCTTTCTTCCTGCCATAATTTTTTTCTTCTTTCTTTTTTTTTTCTTTTTTTCTTTTCTTTTTTTTTCTTCTTCTTCCTTCTTTCTTCTTTCTTTCTTTCGTTTCTTTCCTGCCATAATCTGTTTCTCTCATTCGTTTACTTTCTTTCTTCTTTCTTTCTTCTTTCTTTCTTTTCTTCTTCTTCTTTCCTGCCATAATTCTGTTTCTTTTATTCGTTTACTTTCTTTCTTTCTTTCTTTCTTCGTTTTCTTTCCTGCCATAATCTGTTCTCTCATTCGTTTTACTTCTTTCTTTCTTTATTCTTTCTTTCTTTCTTTCTTTCTTCTTCTTCTTTCCTGTCATAATCTGTTCTTTTATTCGTTTTTTTTCTTTCTTTCTTTTTCTTTTTTTTCTTTTCTTTCTTTTTTCCTTTGTCATAAATCTATTTTTCTTTTTTCATTCGTTTTTTTTCTTTCTTCTTTCTTTTTTCTTTCTTCTTCTGTCATAATTTATTTCCTTCATTCGTTTTCTTTCTTTTCTTTCTTCTTCTTCTTCTTCTTCTTTCGTTACTTCCGGCACTCTATTTCTTTCTTTCCTTCCTGTTATAATCTATTTCTTTCATTCGTTTATTTTCTTTCTTTATTTCTTTTTTTCCATACTATATTTCTGTCTTTCTTTGATTATTTTATTTTCTACATCCTTTTTTTATATTTTCTTTAATTCAAAATTCTATTTCCTTCTTTGATCCTTACTCTCTTTGGTGTCACGTTTTCCTTCTTCCTTGTGTTACTTTATTTCTTTCTTTAATCCCACGCTTTCATCCATTCTTTCTTTCTTTATTTCTTTTATGAACATGCTCTCCTTCGTTTTTCTTTTTTCCTGACATGCTCTCTTTCTTTCTTCTTTCTTTCTTTCTTCTTTCATGACATGCTCGTCTTTCTTTCACTCCTTCTTTCTTTCTTCTATTTATATTTCTTCTTACTGTCATACTATATTTCTTTTACACCCTCTTTCCTTCTTTCTTTCTTTTTTTCTTTTTTCTTTATTAATTATTTACTTCCAAGTTTCTTCTTCTTTCATCTATATTCTTTCTTACTTGTACTATATTTTTACACCCTCTATCTTTCTTCTTTCTTTCTTTCTTCTTCTTTCTTCTGACAACTTTGTTTTTTAGAATACTCTTCCTTTCATCCTTTTATTTGCGTTCTCTTTTTCAACCTTTGGATCAATTTCCTTCATTCAGTCTTCCTTTTTCTCTTTCTTTTCATATACTTTCATCATTCATTCTTTCATTCATTCTTTCCCTTCTGTCACACTCAATAATATCTATCTATCTATCTATCTATCTATCTTTCTCTTTCTTTTCTTTTTTTCTTTCTTTCTTTCTTTCTGAAGGCATTTGACTCTGAATGAGAAAATTATCGAAACATAGTAGCACATTTAACTTCGGGTTATCGCAGATTTTACACGCAGGAAAATGTACCAACCGTAATTGTTTTCAAACATGAAATAAGGCCTCACACATAGATCCCTGACCATTTACATAGACTCCATACATAATTATTGGAATTGTAGACATCTCACGCTTTCAAAATTTCATTTAATTTGTAATATTTACAAATATTTTCAATTTCTGATTACAAAGCCATAATAATTGAAAGCTTAGTTCAAATCGAACTCTCAGTAACTGAACTTAGTCACTACCTCGGTACCCATTTGTCTAGAGCAGGCGTCTTGTAGTAATATACTAAACATTAATTTCTGAATGAATTCTAGAGATATTATTATTATCATTATTTTGTTTTTTTACACCTGCCGTAGGTGGTGGTTCACTGGAGGCTGAGTGACAGCAAGTCTTCTCAGGTCTCCAGGACTCCTCTGAGTATTCTAGCCGATCCCAACAGTGCCGTAGTTTGGATGGTCTCGATTCTTCCTCTGATTTCCAGTTCACCCAAATTCTTTTCCAGTGCTTTGGGGATCGTTCCCAGGACACCAATTACAATTGGTACGACCTTCACCTTCATGTTCAACAGCTTCTTCAGTTCTCTGGCAAGGTCCAAGTATTTGTATATCTTTTCCCTTTCCTTCATTTTTACTCGGTGATCAGCTGGGACAGCAAAATCCATGAGATGGCAGGTTCTCTCTTTCTTGTCAATTAGTACTAGGTCCGGTCTCCTAGCCGGGATTAGGTGATCCGTCTGTACCTCGAAATCCCAGAGAATTTTGTGCGTCTCATTCTCTAGGACAGGTTTAGGTTTGTGCATATACCATTTAGTTGTATGGCGAAATTATTATTATTATTATTATTATTATTATTATTATTATTATTATTATTATTATTATTTCACTCCTTGTTGGTTTTACACAACGTTAGCCGATGCATTTTTTTACTGGAGGCTGAGTGACAGCAAGTTTCCTCAGGTCTCCAGGACCCATCAGAGTATTCTAGCCGATCTCAACAGTGTTGTTGTTTGGGTGGTCTCAATTCTTCCTCTGTTTTCCAGTTCCTCTAGTTTGTCTTTTAAACTTTTAAGGACCGTTCCAAGTACTCCAACTACAATTAGTATCACTTTCAACCTCTTATTCCACATTTTTATTTTCAATTCTCTAGTAAAGTCCAAGTATTTGTCAATCTATTATTATCACTAGCAAATATATGCACCCTCCGGGTGCAAGTATTTTAGTTACATGTTATAATAAAATATCATATTAAATTAGAAAGGCTAATGAAACTGAATAAGAATATGGATTAAAAAAATTTTGAACAGAGGGGGTATGATTGAAAAATAGAACAACTTTGAAACTAACTCTTCCATCATTTTCCGTTACTCCCGTCTTTCATTGGTAAATTTTCCTAATTAAACTGTTTAGTTAAATTAGGAAGTAAAGAATAAGATTACAGTTATTTCTTTTTGTTAATTGATTTCTTTAAGATTTATCTCCGAGATTTTTGCTCATATTCATTAAGATAAAATCAAATCATTAGAAATCAACAATACCAAGCACATATTTATTAAAATCAAATTTTAAATATCAATATGCAAATTAGCCTTCCCATTCACACTGTAAACCGCTATTTGTTGTACATATAAATACAATTGCATATTATCAGTACGTAGATATGGCCAGCAGTATTAATAAGGAAAAACAATTTTATTAATGATTGAGGTTTAAATAAAAATAAAATCAGGGAGAATGTGATGTAAATAACAAAGGGAATTGTGACTTGTATAGTAACATAGTTTCGGTTACAGACAGAAAAACCCACAATCTCTATTATAATTATCATTTATTAGTTTTTCACACCAGCATAAGCTGATGGTCTTTTGAGTGGTAACAATTATTTTCAGGTCTCCATGATTTCCAGCTGATTTCAATACTGCTATTGACTGGATGGTCTCAATTTTTCCTCTGATTTCCAGTTCCTTTAGTCTTTTTTCTAATCTTTTGGGCACCGTTCCTAGTGACCCAACTACTATTGGTATCACTTTCACCCTCATATTCCATATATTTTTTTTCAATTCTCCTGTGAGGTCTAGGTATTATGAAGTTTTCATACCTGCCGTAGCCGGTGCTTAACTGGAAGCTGTGTGACAGCAAGTCTCCTCAGGTCTCCAGGACTCTTCACACTGATTTATTCGAACTGTTGTCACCATTTTAATTGTCATAGACACATTTTGATTGTTCTAATATTCTACCTTCTACAGGTGTTTCTCCTATTACCAGCTTATTTTTTAAAATTTCTAGTAGGGCATTATACAAATAAAACGAATATAATTAGGTATTACTCATTACCAAACTCCAAAGCATTGGATTGCCGTAACTAAAAATATGCTTATATAAATGTCCGTATGTATATCGTTTCTCAAATTTCTTTCCACCTTAAAAATATATTCATAATTATTTATTCTGTTTTTCGTTGGATCGAGAAATTTCTATATCCCTTAAAAGTAGACTAATATCTTTTGTAAATTCTAAATATTTCTTCGTTCTAATTTGGTTGGTTTGGATTTTACGGCATGTCAACTCTTGTTGGGTTATTTTATACCGAAGATATTTTGTTGGATTAATTCTTGTTAGGTATTCAGTTTCTTTTTAAACTCATTTTTTAACACGCTTTTGAAAACTCAGTTTCATCTTTTTAACCCAAAGATGGAACCCTAACAGGTACTACCAATCTGGGTCAGAGTGGACCGGGGAATAATGGTGATGAAGGGGTACTTCACCCCCACCAAAGTTCTAGAAGTTGAATTTCACCATTAGATGCAATTTAATGTCATACACAGAACATTAAGACCCTTAGTCACCGCCTTCTAGCACATATATAAAAATGGTTGGAGTTTCCATAAGGGCAAAAGCGTCGTGACAATCCTATAGGTGCTAGGGCTTGACGTGACAATCCCATTAACCGGAAGGGGCTTCCCCGACTGCTAATCTTGTCTAATTAAGGGCCAAAGTGGAGTGTTGCATATCATGGACTGCTCAGCGACAAAGATTCCGTTCTTAAGCATCATTCCGCCCTCCACGACCCATAGGTAGCCTCAAAGGGGGGATTTACCATTCTGTGGTGGTGTGGCTTTCTAACCATTATACCACCATGGGACACCCTAACCCACCTCAGATATATACTTGTTTTCCGACAGTCCTCAGGAAATAACGAGCTAAACCTGGTACAGGGGATTCAATTCCTGCGACGGTCCCTCCCCATTGCACCAGAAGGTAGAGTTGCAAGCAGTCTGGTAAACCTGCTTTACGCTGGTCGCAGAAACCGGATTATTTATATTCTTGCTTCTCCGTACGGGCATAACCCCCCTTCATAAAACTGACCCCATGTTGTGTACTTCCCCCCGAGGGGGTATGATGAAATATTGGCTATGGGAATAAATCAGCGCATAGTAATTACTAAGCTCAGATGTTCTAGATAAGCTTTGTGCAGGCGGTCATGCGGCATTAAGAAGTGCGTTTGAAATATGTTTATGATTATGAATTAAAAGACAAGTGCTCTATTTATCATCGTTATATACAATTAATGCATAATACCAGCCATAATATAGGGTTTTATCATGTGAAAATTAGCTCCAGCCCCAGAAAAGAAACCGAGGGTCAAACAGAAATCAATGAAAGGGGCAATATTAGCGATAACTCTCAAAGATAAAAAGCACCGAGAACACCAAGGTAACATTGGATGATTAGTTAGATTTTACGGCATGTTAACCCTTGTTGGGTTATTTTATGCCGAAGAAGTTGTTTACTTTGATCTTGTTGGGTATCTAATTGTTTTAAACTGTTTATATTTTAAATTGTTTTTATTTCTTATTTTAGTCCACTTTTTATCTATTTAACTTTTTAAGTGGTAATACCAGTTCAGGTCAGGGTAGATGTGGGAGTAATAGTGATGAAGGGGTGCTTCACACTCCCCAGAGCTCCTGAACTGGAACCTCACCATTAGTTGCAGTTCAATGTCATACCCAGAACACCAAGACCCTTACTCAACACTTTCTAGCACATATATGATAAAAAACGTTGGGAAATTGCCATAAGGGCAATAGGGTCGGGACACTCATATAAGTTCTAGGGTTTGACGTGATCAGCCGATTGATCGAGGAGGACCTCTCCGATAGCATGTCTAGCCTATATAATGACCAAAGTGGAGTGTTGCATGTCATGGACTGCTTAGCCACCGGGGATTCATCCTTAAGCATCAAGAGGTACCACCCACAACCAACACGTAGCTTCATTGGGGGGGGGGGATTTTATACCACAGCAGGGGTGCTGTCGACATATTCTACAAGTCCAGCTGACGGGGCTGACCAAAGTTAGAGATATCGTAGAAATTATTAAACAGAAAAAGAACCATTGCTGTCGGTGACGTTTAGAATACTCCGCACGTGTACCCTGCAGCTGGCAAGACCCAATAAACAGCATCTGGTGACGAAACGTCACGATTCGTTAGTTCATTATAATTGAACAGAAGGGCTCAGATTACAATAAATAATAGGACATTGTTTCAAATAGAATGATTTCTGAGGCAAATAGAGAGTGAACTTTGAAATATCCCATTATACAGGAGAAAAGTGTGGAATCATCATTTTGTTGTCATCACTTCCAGATCCACTCCGACCCGGAGTGGTTGTACTTATTGTTGTACCGGCCGTTCCTACAGTGGAGAATATACACCGGTTCTCACTATAAATAGTGAGACACCGAGTGAAAAGATTGTACTGTTACCGTTAACGGCAAGCTAGCCGTTCCTGTACCATTATTGTAAATACACTTGTCTTATTTTACCCTACCTCGACTTGACTTCTTTTTTACTATTGGATTAACATCACAACACTTATAATGACTCCATAGACGAAAAATAGATATGTTTCTAATTATTAGATATGAATACTTGAAATTATATAACTTTGTTACGAATTATTTGGAACTATTTATTTTTGTTCCGTTAACCATGACCGCCCTGTCGGTTGGGGCGTTAGAATACACTGATTGCACCTCTGTAGAGGGGTAAGATTCCCCCGATGGGGCCAACTGTTAGCTGTGGGTGGCGACCCATGATGCTCAAGGATGGAACCCACGTGGCTGAGCAGTCCATGACCTGCAATACACTACTTTGGCCCTTACTTGGTCAGATAAGCCCCTTCCAATCAATCGGCTGGTCACGTCAAGCCCTAGTAACTATATGATTATCCGACCATATTGCCCATATGGCAACACTCACCTACCCTTTTTATGTGCTAGAAAGTAGTGGCTGATGGTCATTTTTTAAAAACTACTTTTTTCTATTGAAGCCATAGATGGGACTCT
>CM042149.1:118666867-118676867 GCA_023376005.1 Doryteuthis pealeii
CTAACCGGTTGCCTAACCAAGGTTAAAGAGCCAAGTCTGCGTAGTCTCTAAATTGATGGACCTTCTCCCGTCGATTAACGTATGAATTTCTTACGAATGACATCCCACAGTGATTTGTTTATGGTGGTGAAGGCTTGTGTTGACAACCACACTTTTTGCACAGTCGATAGGAAAGAATTGGTGCATCAAAAGGGTTGCCACAAAACCCAATCAACGACTGACCTCAGGAATTTTAAGTTGAGTTATCTCTCTTTAGGACTGGGTAAGCTAACCCAAGGTGATGAGGCCCAGTTGCCCTACTATTAACCATACTGGAGGGAATTTTGAACCATTCAGAGTATCCCTCTCTTGCTAGACTGGTTACCTACCCAAAGCTGAAAGGCCAGTCGCCCCTAACTATTTACCCATAGCTGAGGGAGAATATATGGATTCATACCTTTCCCAAGGGTATTAGCGCTATGTGAAATGCGCAACAGCTTTCATCTAGGATTTAACCCGAATCGACGGTCCATTTTCCACGACTTTAACAGACTAAGCCACGCGCCTCGATATATATATATATATATATATATTATATATATAAATATATATATTTACCAAGCCTCCGAATCAGGTTAAAGAGCTCAGTCTGTTCTAACTATTTATCTATAGCTGGAGGGCGATGTAGGATTCATACCTTTCCCAGGTATTAGCGCTAAGTGGAATTTCACATTACCACCTCCAGGATTTGAACTTGGGGCGAGAGTCCATTTCCCATGATTTAACCATACACGCGCCTCGATATAAGTCTATAAATTTAGTGATGGTTGATGTACTAAAATATTCCAATAGTTTTTGCTGTGGGTGCAACCTGTTTCCAAGGATGGCTGTGACTGAGCAGCAATGACATGCAACTCTACTTTAACATACTTGGGCAAGATGATAAGTCAGATAAGCATCTCCGATCAGTCGGCTGGTCCGCAAAGCCTTGCATCTATGATGAATTTCCCCAACCCCTTTTCTCTTATGGCTACCCACCCAACTCTTTTTTATAATATATAATTTACCAATCCCTCCGCACGACAGATGTGACACAAGTTCATTTCTAAGCGGAGTTCAACAGGTTTGGTTCCAGAGTTTTCTTCCTCCTAAACCGGTTGCCTAACCAAGGATATAAAGAGCCCAGTCTGCGGCTACTATTTATCATAGCTGGGGGGAGAGTAGGATTCATACTTTCCCAAGGGTAATTAGCGATAAGTGATGCAATACCCGTCCAGGAATTTGAACTCGGGGTGACGTCTCCATTTCCATGACTTTAACATTACAACCACACGCTTCCCAACTTTTTATTCATATATGGTTCTAAAGGATTGTGGCCCTGATGTCTTATTGTCCTGGGTAGACTTAAACTACATCTAAATGGTGAAATTCCATTTTGGGGCTCTGGGGAGTGTGGGAGTACGCCTTTTAAATCGCATTACTCCCAGGTCCACGCTAACGAACTGATAGTACTGGTTTTTAGAAAAAGTTTCCCCCATAAAATGAGTTTTTTAAAAAATAAAAAGAATAAATGTGTTTTAAAATGAGTTTTGAAAAATGTATACATCAAGCATTGATAGAGAAAATCGTCTTCGGCCAATCAATAACCCAACACCTGTTGTCAGCTGTAAAATCCAAGAAATCAAAACGAAACCAACCTTTCTAACATAAATTTCTAGTTTTTTTAAAGGTTATCTAAAAATCGGCGTTTCCTAAGTACGTTCCCATAACCAACCTTATGGACATTTGAACGTTTTCCAAAATATATTTTTGACTCAAATTTAAGACAAATTATTAACAATATCTGATGACCAATTCAGTGGCGAAGTGTCATGATAAATGGTTAAACACTCCATGCAAACTTTACGTTTTAATTTCATTTTTCCAACATACACACAATCGCAAACCACACAAATAAACACGTACACACAAACGCCACCCTAAAAGACATATTTATGAATATATATATATATATATATATATATATATATATACTTGTGTTGTGTGTGTTGTGTTTGTGTATGTGTGTGGATGTTTGTGTGTGTGTGGGTGGGTTGGTGGACGAATACGATTATGTTATTGTAATAATGAATAACAGAACACGCTTCGCACACACACAGCAAATATATATATATATATATTATATATATATATAATAT
The DNA here is from genome assembly GCA_023376005.1 of Doryteuthis pealeii. Taxonomy (NCBI): domain Eukaryota; kingdom Metazoa; phylum Mollusca; class Cephalopoda; order Myopsida; family Loliginidae; genus Doryteuthis; species Doryteuthis pealeii. Next base: position 118,669,045 of record CM042149.1, read on the forward strand.
ATATAATTATATGTATGTAAATATATAAATATGAAAACAAGATACTTTTATATATTTTTGAATACAATTTACGACACCACAACACAAACACACACACAACACACACATACATACCACACACACACATAATAACACACACACATATATATAATTATATATATATATTATATATATATATATTTAAGTAAAGAATAAGAAAATACTTAGAGATTTTGCTTTATACGCGCTATTTCGGGGAGCTTAGACAAAGTGGTCTAATTCTCCCGACTCATCAGATGCGATGAATGAATTCTTTATTAACTTTTAAGGTATTTGAAACAAGATTTTTTTAAAAATATTATCTGTTGCTCAGCTGTAGTAATAAACAAAAGATATTTGACTACTTGTCAGTAATTTGTTAGGATTTCTGTTAAATAAATCTATTCCGATTTTTCAGCTAAGGGCAACCCCGGTTCAGTTATTTAGTAGTTTATTTATTTCACTGTTCTATCTACTTAATTTATTTTATTTTTTCTAATTTATTTATTTTTCTTTCAAAGTTCACCAAAATACACATAATATATACATATAATATAATAATATATATATATATATATATATATATATATCCTTCTATTATAATGGAGATTGTGTGGCTTTTCCTGTCTGTAACCGAACTATATACTACTTAAAGTCACAATTCCCTTTGTTATTTCGTCAACATTCTCCATGATTTTATTTTTATCTAAACCTCAATTTCTAATAAAATTGCATTACATTATGAATACTGGTTAATCATATCTACAAATGAATATATGCAATTGTATTTATATATACTCTAAAATAGCATTTTACAGTGTGAACAGGAAGGTTATTTGCATATTGAAATTAAAAATTTGATTTAAATAGATAGTGTTAGTATATTGAATTTTTATTGTATGGTTTTATCTATGAATATGATAAAGAATCTCTTTCAATAAATATAGAAGAAATCGATTAACGAGAAAGAAATAATCTGAATTTTAATTCTTTAACTTCCTATTTTAACTAAGTTATCAAAATTAGGAAAATTTTAGCAATGAAAGACGAGGTGGGATACAAGAGTAAGTTTCAGTGTTCTATTTTCGATTATGCACCCTCTGTTTCAATCATTTTTTGCATTCTTATTTAGGTTTTTCAATTAGCTTTTTTAATTAATATTACTTATTACATTAAAATTAAATACTTGCAGACCCGGAGGGGCATATATTTGCTAGTATATATTATATATATATATATAATAATGATATATATATTATATATATAGGATCCGAGAAACCTGTTTCTATACTTATATTTAACTAATTCAAAATTATAACCATTTCCTTCTTTATTTGGAGGTGAACCTGCATAAGTTATATTGCTTACTTAAATGTATTTAAGTTATGCGGCTGGGTTTTTCTATAAGATATGCAACATATACACATATACATACATCTACACATCCACCCTGCCTCTTTAACACTATTATCAAACCATAATAGTTATTCTGAATGTACTAATAGTACTAATTAAATAATTAATATTAATCAAAGATGAAAGGTCTACTACGCCCATGCGTATACACATATATAACATAACACACATATATACTGTATATATGTGTGTATATGTATATTAATCATTAAGAATGAACCCACCCCCTCGGTCAATGATACCCCCTTGTTACAGAATGAATTTAGTAACGATTTTCTTCTTGGTCGCTTAGACGCTGTTTCTTTCTCTTTACCTTTTTCATTCCTGTCCCCTTTTTTCGCTATGTCTTTTGTCTCCATTTTCTTTCTCTTTTCTTAACCCACCTTTTTTTCCTCATGTTACTAAGTTCACACACACACACACACAACACACACACCACACACACACAAGTATTGGCATATAAGGTCTCCATGCAAAAATAGCAGAGCAGGTTTTACAATATAATATAATTATATTATGGATATTATTATCTCGTTACTTATTCAGTTCATGCTTATGCAATCCTCAGACAAGAGTCAAAATGGTTGAATTTTAAAGAAATGTAGTTTTTAGCGTTTATAATAAACGTGAATCGTGTTCACGCGATGGAATGTTATAACAGTTTGTTTTTTTAATTTAGCGTTATAACATTCCATCGCGTGAACACGATTCACGTTTATGTAAGCTAAAAAAACTACTGTTTTTTTTTATCTCAACCATTTGAACTCTTGTCTGTTGATTGCGTAAGCATGAAACTGATAGTACATAATATATATATATATATATATATATATATATATATACTATATATTTATAGATGTATATATATACTATATATGATATATATATATATATATATTATATGTGTGTGTGTGTGTGTGTGTGTGTGTAGTAGATAGATAGATGATAGATAGATAAAAAGATATGAAACACACAATGCTGTTAAAATGAAGAAATATCTTATATCATATTCATGGCTAATATTGACCAATATTTCGATTTATAAAAATCATCTTCAGAGCTTGTTTTTATACCGGCCTCACGAGAGAGAAGCAGAAAATAATTTTAAATTCAAAACGAAAAACATTGATGTTCCAAAAATGTTTTCGTTTTGATTAATTATTTTCTGCTACTCTCTCGATGTGGTGATTTTAATATATTATCTATAACTTATATCCGTCGGATTCATTCTTTACTCTTACTTTAATATATATATATATATATTATATATATAGTTATATATTATATATAAAAGTAATTGGTAATTTGCTTGAAGCATTGTTAAGTATGTTATAAATAAAATTCGAAGGCAATACAATGCGTAAAAAAAAAGACAAAAAGATGTTTTATGTCTAATCGATTTCAAAAGCAAATGCTTTATCATCAGAGTTTTATTTCAGAATGACGGTGCTTATTTTTTTTTTTATTTGTGTGTTATATTCTTCTTTTATTTCCTTTTCCTCTCCTTTTTTCTCTCTTTCTTCTTCTCTCTTTATATGAATGGGCGATAACTGTAATTTCTATTTCTCTCTTTTTTTTTCTTTCTTAAAAGTTTTGTTGAGAAACTGTTCTCAACAAACTTTTAAGAAAAGAAAAAAAATAGAGAAATAAGAAATTACAGTTATTCGCCATCAATAAGGAGAAGAAGAAGAGAGGAAAAAAAGGAGAGGAAAAAGGAATAAAAAGAGAAATTATAACACCACAAATAAAAAACATAGCCAGTCCTTTCTGAAATTACACTCTGATGCATAAAGCTTTGGCTTTGAAAATCGATTAGACATATAAAACCTTTTGTCTTTATTTTTTACGCATTGTATTGCCTTCGAATTTTATTAATTTTATAATCATATATATATATATAATATATATAATACATATATAATATATATATATATAATCAAATTGCATCTTTAACTTCCGTTATAGTGGCAATTAGTAAATTAGTTCAGTGCTGAATATATTAAAAACATAATTAGCAATAATAATTATGATAATTATGTGATAGTAGTAGAGCCAAATAGTTTGGGTCTACCATGGTTTAGTTCAAAAATGATTTCATCTCAGCTTAAAAAAAGGGAAAGACATCGACTTAAGTTAAACGTATGGGTAGGGTCCTGATAAAATCATTTGATGAAACCATGGTAGAACCCTTAACTATTTTCTTACTACTATCACTAATATATATATATATATAATATATATATTATAGTATATATGTCTGTGTGTTTGTGTGTGTGTGTGTGTTGTGTAAGAGAGAAATTTTAAGTGAATCCGACAAGTATGTTGAAAGATAATGGAAAGGAAAGAAAATGTTGTAGGAGTAAAAGTTATTTATTGAAATCTACTACGCTGTTTCGACGCAGGAATTTATCCTTGTATACAATTGTATTCTATTCATGTTTTTGTATAATAAAATATACTAATAAAATGCACTGAATCAGGGACAAACTCTTGGTCGAAAGACAGTGCCGGCATTTCAAATAATAATGTTAGCCATACAGTATTTTCTTGTCAATTAACTTTCAACACAACACACACACACACACTACACACACAATATATATATATATATATATATATATAATATAAATGACTCTCCGTCGATTTTCGACGTATGAGGGTTTCATACACACAATGAAACTGCCCACACAGAGATTTGTTTAAATGGTGAGGGCTTGTGTTGGGACCCATCCACACTTTTTGGCAAGTCGATAGGAAAAATTGGTGCAATCAAACGGTTGCCACAAAACCCCATCACGACGACGCTCAGGAATTTTGAATCAGAAAGTTATCCCTACGTAGACTGGTTACCTACCCAAGGCTGAAGAGCCAGTCTGCCCTACTATTTAACCCATAGCTGGAGGGAGAATATATGGATCATACCTTTCTTCAAAGGGTATTAGCGCTCTGTGAAAAATGCCAACAGCTTCGTCCTAGGAATTGAACTCGAATCGACGAGTCCATTTTCCACGATCTAACCACTCGCCCACGCGCCTCCATACTATTACTAAGCCACTTCGCATGAAGTAAAATGTGACATCCATTTCTTTAAAATCATGCTACATTGCTTATCTGGCATATTCCGCAAAAAAATGTTGTTTGTTTAGAATTTCGTTGTAACAAATTTTTTGAAGTAAGGCAGATTTTTTTTGCAGATTTAAATTCGAATGCTTAGAAACGTTGGCTGGAAGTCAAAGAAAGTCAAGGAAAATATTGTTACGTAAAGTAATAAATATAACTGCCGAGAAAAGAAAAATAAGATGATAGTCAATAATGTCAAGCATAAAACGCTTTTTTTTCTATTTTTTATAACATTCTATTTTCTATTATGCTGTGTGCAAAATACTGTATTTTTTATGGTTTCTCACTTGTTAGGTCCCAGACCTAAAGAGTTAACTCCCATTGATCAGTAGGGGTTTGAGGGGAACCCGGAAAGTGGGTTTCTCCGTGAATCAAACTTTTGGATGGGGTTTGTGCGGGTCGGGATGCACGCACAACACGGTTAAGCTATTAAGGTACTTGTAGGCGTAAAGGCATTTCTCTCCAACCCGTGTTAAATAAAACCTTGTTAATTTCCAACAACTGGTTTTGTTTTTCCATTCAGTGTTCAAACACGATGTGAGCTAGTTAAGTCACTTTTAGGGTAAAGCAATTCTCTAGCTGAGTAAGTAAAACCTTGTTAATTTAGCAACAACCTGGTCTTGCATTAACACGGGTTGAGAATGCCTTTACGCTACAAGTAACTTAATTAGCTTAACCGTGTTGTGCGTGCACCCGACCGCACAAACCCCAATCCAAAAGTGTCACGAGGAAACCCCACTTCCGGGTTCCCCTCAAACCCTACTGATCAATGGGAAGTAACTCTTTAGTCTGAACCTAACAAAGGAGAACCATAAAAAGTACAGATATTTTGCACACAGCATAATAGAAAATAGACATGTTATAAAAATAGAAAAGACGTTTTATTGCTTGACATTATTGACTATCATCTTATTTTTCTTTTTCGTCAGTTTAATTATTACTTACTAACATATTTTCTGACTTTCTTTGACTCCAGCCACGTTTTCGAAGCATTCGAATTAATCTGCAAAAAAATCTGCCTTACTTCAAAAAATTTTACAACGAAATTCTAAACAACAACATTTTTTGCGAATATTGCCCAGATAAGCAATGTAGCATTATTTAAAGAAAGGATGTCACATTTTACTCATGCGAAGTGGTTAGTATATATGTAGGAGGCGTGGGCTAGTGTTAGAGTCGTGGAAAATGGATCGTCGATTCGAGTTCAATTCCTAGACGAAGCTGTGCATTCACAGAGCGCTAATACCCTTGAGAAAGGTATGAATCCATATATTCTCCCTCCAGCTATGGGTAAAAATAGTGGGCAGACTGGCTCTCAGCCTTGGGTAGGTAACCAGTCTACGATAGATAACTCTGAATTAAATTCCTGAGGTCGGTCGTTATCGGTTGTGCAACCTTTGATGCACCAATTATTTCCTATCGACTTGGCCAAAAAGTGTGGATGTCCAACACAAGCCCTCACCATTATAAAACAAATCTCTGTGTGGGAGTTCATTGTGTAGTGAACCCTCATAGTCGAAATCGACGGAGAGTCCATTTAAAATATATATATATATATATATATATATAATGTGTGTGTGTGTGTGTGTGTGTGTGTGTGTTGAAAGTTAAATTGACAAGAAAATACTGTATGCTAACAATTATTTATTGAAATGCCGGCATGTCTTTCGACCAAGAGTTTGTCCCTGTATTCAGTGCATTTTATTTAGTATATTTTATATACAAAACACTGAGAATACAATGTATACAAGGATAAATTCCTGGTCGAAACACGTGTTAGTATTTCAATAAATAACTTTTACTCCTACAACATTTTCTTTCCTTTCATTTATTCTTTCAACATACTGTCGGATTCACTTAAATTTTCTCTCTTACACACACACACACACACACACAAACACACAAGACATATATTATATATATATTAGTATATATAATTATATATTAGTGATAGTAGTAAAAGAAAATATTAAGGGTCTACCATGGTTTCACTCTAAATGATTTTATCAGACCCTACCATACGTTAACTAAGTCGATGTCTTTCCCTTTTTTAAGCTGAGATGAAATCATTTTGAACTGAAACCATGTAGACCCTAACTATTTGCTCTACTACTAATCATAATATCATAATTATTATGCTAATTATGTTTTTTAATATATTCAGCACTTTGAATAATTTACTAATGCCACTATAACGGAAGGTTAAAGATGCAATTTGATTATATATATATATATATATATATATATATATATATATATATATATATATATTATAAAATAATAAAATTCGAAGGCAATACAATGCGTAAAAAATAAAGACAAAAAGTGTTTTATATGTCTAATCGATTTCAAAGCAAAGCTTTATCATCAGAGTGTAATTCAGAAAGACGTGCTTATGTTTTTTTATTTGTGTGTTATAATTTCTCTTTTTATTTCCTTTTCCTCTCCTTTTTTTCCTCTCTTCTTCTTCTCCTTATGAATGGCGAATAACTGTAATTTCTTATTCTCTATTTTTTTTCTTTCTAAAAGTTTGTTGAGAACAAGTTTCTCAACAAACTTTTAAAGAAAGAAAAAAAAGAGAGAAATAAGAAATTACAGTTATTCGCCCATTCATAAAGGAGGAGAAGAAGAAAGAGAGGAAAAAAAGGAGAGGAAAAGAATAAAAAGAAAATTATACCACACAAATAAAAAAAAAACATAAGCACGTCATTCTGAATAAAACTCTGATATAAAGCTTTGCTTTGAATCGATTAGAATATAAAACATCTTTTGTCTTATTTTTACGCATTGTATGCCTTCGAATTTTATTATTTTATAACATACTTAACAATGCTTCAAGCAAATTACCAATACTTTTATATATATATAAATTATATATATATATATAATATATATATATATAAAAGTTAAGAGTAAAGAAATGAATCCGACGGTATAAGTATAGATAAAATTATATTAAACACACATCGAGAGAGTAGCAGAAAATAATTTAAATTCAAAAACGAAAAAACATTTTTGGAACATCAATGTTTTTCGTTTTGATTTAAATTATTTTCTGCTTCTCTCTCGATGATCCGGATTAAAAAACAAGCTCTGAAGATGATTTTTATAAATCGAAATATTGTTCAATATTAGCCATGAATATGATATAAGATATTTCATTTAACAGCATTGTGTGTTTTCATATCCTTTTATCTATCTATCTATCTATCTATCTATCTACACACACACAACACACACACACACATATATATATATATAATATATAT
>CM042149.1:118679367-118696867 GCA_023376005.1 Doryteuthis pealeii
ATATATATATCATAAATATGTCTTTTAGGTGCTTTGTGTGTACGTGTGTATTTGTGTGTGTTTGCGATGTGTGTATGTGTGAAAATGAAATAAAACGTCAAGTTTGATGGAGTGTTTATACATTTATCATGACACTTCGCCACTGAATTGGCTTCATCAGATATTGATTATGAATTTGTCTTAAATTTGGTCAAAACATATTTTGAACGTTACAAATGTCCATAAGTTGGTATGGGAACGTACTTAGGAACGCCGATTTTAGAAAACCTTTAAAAAAACTAGAAATTTATGTTAGAAAGGTTTGGTTTCGTTGATTTCTTGATTTTACAGCATGACAACAGGTGTTGGGTTATTTGATGCCGAAGACGATTTTCTCTATCAATGCTTGATGGGTAATACATTTTTCAAACTCAATTTTTAAAACACATTTTTATCTTATTTAACTCATGATGGGACTCTGACATGTACTATCAGTTCGTTAGCGTGGACCTGGGAGTAATGCGATAAAAGGGTACTCCACACTCCCAGAGCCCCAAAATGGAATTCAACCATTAGATGTAGTTAATGTCATACCCAGGACAATAAGACATCAGCCACAATCTTCTAGAACATATATGATAAAAAGTGGGAAGCGTGTGGTGTAATGGTTAAAAGTCATGGAAATGGAGACGTCACCCGAGTTCAAATCTGGACGTGTAATTGCATTTCACTTATCGCTAATACCTTGGAAAGGTATGAATCCTACTCTCCCTCCCCAGCTATGGATAAATAGTAGCGCAGACTGGGCTCTTTATCCTGGTTAGGCAACCGGTTTAGGAGAAGGAAAAACTCTGAACTCAAACCTGTTGAACTCCGCTTAAGAAATTGAACTGTGTCACATCCTGCTCGTGCGGAGGGATTGGTAAATATATATATGATAAAAAGAGTTGGGTGGGTAGCCATAAGAGAAAAGGGGTTGGGGAAATCATATAGATGCAAGGGCTTGACGTGACCAGCCGACTGATCGGAGGATGCTTATCTGACTTATCATCTTGCCCAAGTAAGTGTTAAAGTAGAGGTTGCATGTCATTGGCTGCTCAGTCACCAGGTTTCCATCCTTAAGGAACACAGGTTGCCACCCACAGCAAACTATTGAATATTTAGTACATCAACCATCACTTAAATTTATAGACTTTATATCGAGGCGCGTGTAATGGTTAAATCATGGGAAATGGACTCGTGCCCCAAGTTTCAAATCCTGGAGGTGGTAATTGAAATTCACTTAGCGCTAATACCCTTGGAAAGGTATGAATCCTACTCGCCCTCCAGCTATAGATAAATAGTAGAACAGACTGAGCTCTTTAACCTTGATTGCGGAGGGCTTGGTAAATATATATATATATATATATATATATATATATATATATATATAATATATCGAGGCGCGTGGCTAGTCGTTAAAGTCGTGGAAGACCCGTCGATTCGGGTTAAATCCCTAGATGAAGCTGTTGGCATTTCACATAGCGCTAATACCCTTGGGAAAGGTATGAATCCATATATTCTCCCTCCAGCTATGGTTAAATAGTAGGGCCGACTGGGCCTTTCAGCTTTGGGTAGTGGTAACCAGTCTAGAAGAGGGATAACTCTGAATTCAAAATTCCCTCCAGTATGGGTTAAATAGTAGGCAGACTGGGCTCTTCAGCCTTGGGTAGGTACCCAGTCCTAAGAGAGATAACTCTGAATTTAAAAATTCCTGAGGTCAGTCGTTGATTGGGTTTGTGGCAACCCTTGATGCACCAATTCTTTCCTATCGACTGTGCCAAAAAGTGTGGTTGTCCAACACAAGCCTTCACCACCATAAACAAATCACTGTGTGGATGTTCATCGTAGAACATTCATACGTTAATCGACGGAGAGTCCATCAAATTTATAGACTACGCGAGACTGGACTCTTTAACCTTGGTTAGGCAACCGGTCTAGGAGAAGGAAACTCTGAATTCAAACCTGTTGAACTCCACTTAAAAATTGACCTTGTGTCACATCCTGCTCGTGCGGAGGGTTGGTAAATATTTATAATGCTCCCTTAAAATAAAAACTCTTAAAAAATAATTTCTTCAAATGAGAAATTTTTCTCCGACGATGACCTAAGTCGAAACTAGTTGAGAATAAATAACATATAAGAAATATTCCTGTTTGTCTGATTACTTTTATTCATACTATATATATATATTATATATATATATATATATATATTTATATATATATATATACTAGCAAATATATGCACGTGCAAGTATTTAAGTTTTAATGTAATGAAATATCGTATTAAATTAGAAAGTCTAATAAGAATGCAGATAAAAAGATTGAAAACAGAGTGGGGTATAAAAAAATAGAAATGAAACTTACTCTTCATCACTACCGTCTTTCATTGCTGAATTTTACTTATTTAACTATTTAGTTAAATTAGAAATAAAGAATAAATTACATTATTTTTTCTTGTTAATGGATTCATTTAAGATTCATTGGAGAGATTTGCTTATATTCATTAAATAAAACCAAATAGTTAGAATCAATAATACTAAGCACATATTTAATAAATCACATTTTTAATATCAATATGCAAATTAGCCTTCCCGTTCACACTGCAAACCACTATTTTTTTGTATATATAATACAATAGCATAGTATTATTATGTAGATATGGACAACACTAATAAAAAGGTAAAGCAATTTTTATTAATAATTGAGGTTTAAATATAAATAAAATCATGAAGAATGTGAGGAAAACAACTATGTTAATTGTGACTCGATTAGTAATATAGTTTCGGTTACAGACAGAAAAACACACAATCTCCATTATAATAGATATTACCTTCTACCAAGGATCAGAATATATATGTGCGTGAGTGCGTGTTGCGTGCGTGAGTGTGAGTGTTTGTGAATTGTAGAGCGTGAATGAATGCGTCTACATTACTTAATAGCAACGGTTGTATTGATCTTTCAGTGCATTGGAGTGATTCGATTGAACATTTTTTGAGCGTTACTTCAATAAGCTTTCTAGTGCTAATGATCAATCAGTGTGTCTCAAAAGTGTCCTAAAAAGCAAATTGTTATTTCATTCGCTATTCATGCCTTTGTAAGACAACCTGCCAATAGCAACAACTGTACGTTCTGTTCATTTTATATTAAATGAGGAGAACAATGTAGAAAATAAGCATTTTCATATGCAGTTATAATCTGAAATTCATTAAAAAATCATTTTAAGGGTACTGTAACTCTGCCTTGAAGAGAAAATATGTATTATGAAATATAGACCCACTAGCCAGTTACTTAATAAAGAACGAGGTAATCTTTTATGTAGACACAAAATATATTCAAATTAATATAGTTTTTATTGGATTGTAAGTTAAAATTATAGAATTATTATTATATATGTCTTTATGTTTTGAATGTGGTATGGGAATAAAACTTATAGTAGATTTTTGGTTATATATATATATATATATATATATATATATATTATATATATATATATATGTGTGTGTGTGTGTGTGTGTGAGAATGGAAAATGAATCCGACAATATGAGGAAAAAATGAGTAAAGAAAAGAAATGTGATGGATAAAATGAATTTTATCGATATATATATATATATATATATATATATAATATATATATATATATGAATACTTCATATATATATACATATAAATATATATATAATATTAGTGTTTTATAATTTGCTTGAAGCGTTGTGTTTATATTGGTTTGTAGATTGGTTTTAAAAAATTCTTAATATTTCGAGAATAAAATCGCTTCTACAGAAGACCTCCAAAACTGGAGTTGTTGCTCACACTAGCGATCTTCTATAGAAGAGATTTTTATCTTGGAATACTAATAATTTTTTAAATTAAAAAAATTAAAGGTTAACAGACAATACCCTAGTTACCTTCTTTTTCTTTACACTTGCATTGTGATAGCCCTCAAAACTAATCACTAAACTAAATATATATATATAATATATATATATTATATATATATAATATATATTAATAAAGTAATCCATATATATATATATAAAAGTGGACACTATGCCATCGTCTTTAGTAGACGAAAGGATGCCAACTATATATATATATATATGAATAACTGCATATGAAAACACTCTCCTATAAAGGATGGAGCACTCTATAGCGGCCTTTACACTAATGTGTGTATTTATCAGTTAAAATTCCCCTTTCAATTTGTAGGTGACGGCGGCCTGGCTGATGATGAATGGATCGGGTTTCCATCCCCGCAGGTGGTAGCTTGTAAATATCTAGCCACACTGAAAAGAAGTGACACGTCGAAACTCCGTGTCTGTGAATGACTTCTCCTCTTCTCTCTCTCTCTCTCTCTCTCTCTCTCTCTCTCTCTCTCTCTCTTCATATATATATATGGTATTTGTAGAAAAGGTGACTTACCGGTGAAAATCGTCACAATGGTTGATGCAAGTTTCACAATGATAAGACAACGATATAACAAATATAAAGTGCTCAATACGTGAGTAGAGCAAATTTATTATAATAATTGTACACTAATAAACTACTCGAGTTTCATCATAAGGATCTTCAGGTTAAATCCGCTGGATTAATCAATATTGATTAATTACAGTCGATTGCATGTGTGTATTTTTTACGATGATATATATATATATCTAAATAGTTAAATTGGGAAGATTTAGCAATGAAAAGACATGGGTGATGGAGGGTAAGTTTCAGCTGTTCTATTTTTCGATTAACACCCCTCCGTTTCAAATCTTTTATTTGCATTCTAATTTAGTTTCATTAGTCGTTCTAATTTAAAATAATATTTATTAGATTAAAACTTAAATACCCGCACCCTGACGGTGCATGTATTTGCTAGTTTAAATATGATGTTTATAATGATTTTTTTTAATACCAAAGAAATACATTTTAAGAATCGACAAACATTTAATTCCGGATTCAATCAAAAATTTATACTGTAATTTTGATTAGGAGATTTTTTATGCTCATTCAAAACTTTCTTCTTTTTGAAATATCCAGAATGACCTTCCTTTTCGTTTGCATTCGAAGAGCGGGTTCAATGAACTACTGATAAGGAAATAGCATAGTTATCTCCCTTTACCGAATGACTCTTTAATTTAGAAAAGAATAAATCATAAACGAGTAGCGAACAGACCTAAGGAGAGAAAAGAAGAAAAAAGAAAAACAATAAAGGCAGTGCTGAAGAATCGGTATTTCTGTTTAATTGGTACAATTCTTGAACAAAAATTGCGACCTTATGACTAATGAATCTCACAACAGAAGAATGGTGATTTTGTAACTTTAGGCCTATACATTTATATATCGTTATCAGAGGCGTATATTCTAAGAGTCGGTGGGGAAAAAAGAAGAACATGGCTATTATAAATGGTAATTAAAATGATCACTGAATAAAAATCATAGGAAATCAGAATTTTCTCTCCAGTTATTAAACAATTTTCGGAGGTGTGTAGGGACCCGTGGGTGTCTGGTGAATGTTGTAGTTGAAGAGTTGAAGAAGATCCGAGTTATGGGTCCCCACAATTTATATGTATAAGACTACGGAAATGTATTTTCCATAGAAAACAAAAGAAGAACAAAATTGATAAAAGAACAAACTTATATACATTAATTTACAATTGGTATATTCAATTGTTCTTTTAGTGATGTTGCAGACTGTATTTGTCTGTGCATAGTTGTGTGTGACAAGTGTGGTATGTATTGTTTATATTTGTGCGATTATTTGAAACTTGTGATTGAAATTTGTTGTTGTTGAACGAGATAGAGAAAACTGGAAACGAAAAATACGAGACCAACCTGATATATCATTTATGTCTTCGGGCAGCGACTTCTCCCCATTGTGTCGATGTTGGGGGAGAACTTTCGCTCCTACTGTCGAGTTAGGAGCATCAGCTCCAACTCTGTCGAGTCGGGAAGACATAAGCTCCCACTGTCTGTCTCTTCTATCAGCTGAAAAGGGTATTTTTATAATTTTCTTTTTGTCATTGTCTATTGTGATCATTAAGCTAAAATATTCATCAAATATCAGGTGATTTGCAATGATGCAATATCGAATGATTTTGATATCTGTGGAATTCTGGTGACATAAATTATCGATGAATTTAAACCATTGTTTCTATTGTATCTAAAATATTTCCAAACTAATATTATTTTGATTATCTTTGTTTTACCTAATTCTAAACTCATGACATACAATTGTAAAACTAGTCAGTTAAAAAACTTAATTATTTTAATTTGATCAATTCCACATGCCGTAAAATATAGGGGCCAATCCCTATAGTGTCTGTGTTGTAACGGTTATTGTCGTAGGAAATGGACACGGTGACAGGGTTCAGATCCTGTACAAGGCTGTTTGCATTTCGCATGACACCGAAAAGGAATGGAATCTCTCGTCGATGTCAACGCATGAGGGTTATTCAATGAACAACCAACAGAGGGTTTTTTTTTAGGGTGGGGGATTGTGTTGGACCATCCGCACTTTCTGGCACAGTCAATGAAAGAATTGCTGCACAAGGAATGACACAAACCCAATCAATGACTGACTGATACACACACACACACACACACACACATACACACACACACACACACACACACAACATAATATATATATATATATATATATATTATATATATATGTATATATATATTAATTTCATTAAATGTTTTAATCTATTAATAACTTTATTAAAACTAGTATTAATACCATTCGGTACATGTTTAATTGGTGTTTTTCTTGGGGGGGGGCGGTAGCGTAATGTCAAAATATAGGGGAATATGGTCATCTATAATATATAATGTACACACACACACACACACACACACACACACACATATATATAATATATATATATATATATAATATATAGAAGAGAGAGAGAGAGAGAGAGAGAGAGAGTACACAGAAGTACAACATGTATCTATAGATAGAATGTGTTTGGTATGATGATATATACAGACATGTATATACATAAATAGATGGTTCGCTCTCACTATCACTATCACGGTCTCTCTCCTCCTCCTCCCTCTCCCCTCCTCCTCTCTCTCTCGCTCCTCTCTCTCTGTTTGCTCTCTCTCTCTCTCTCTCTCTTCTCTCTCTATATATATATATATATATATATATATATATATATATATATGCGAATGGATTATGATGAGTTATAATCGTGAAAAGAATGCGTAGATCTGAGGAATTATGCAACTGCGTTTGTTCGTGCGCGCACGTGTTGTGCGTGTTGGACTTTCTATATGTTCATTAAAATAACCGATACTAAATGCGTTTTTTAAAATGTTATTATGTTCAAACTCAATAATATCAAATTATTCAAGGAACTAAACACGTGAATAGTTTGAAAATGAAAAGAAAAACAGGAGTAATGGCGAAAACATCTTTCGATGAAGGATTAGTCTCTCTTTGCTTCTTTAGAACTAGATCTACGTGGGGATCAGACAAAGATAAATCGATAGAATAGGCCTTTTCTTTCTTTCTTTCTTTCTTTCTTTCTTGTCTTTCTTTCTTTCTTTCTTTCCTTCTTTTTCCTCTCTTTCTTTCTATTTTTCTGTCTTTCTTTCCTTCTTTTATCTCTCTTTCTCTTTTCTTCTTTTTTCTTTCTTTTTCTCTTTCTTTTCTTTTTTTCTTTCTTTCTTTCTTTTTTCTCTTTCTTTCTTTTTTCTTTCTTTCTTTCCTTCTTTTTTTCTTTTTCCCTCTTTTTTCTTTCTTCTTTCTTTTTTCTCTTCTTTTCTTATTTTTCCTTTCTTTCTCTATTTCTCGTCTTCTCAATTTCGGTTACGTCTTTTTTTATTGTTATTTTTATTTTTTTTTATTTCAAATGTTTCTACCTTCTTTTCTTTTTTTCTTTTTTCTTTCTTTTTCTTTCTTTCTTTCTTGTCTTTTTTGAATTCAGTAACGTCTTCTTTCTTTCTTTTCTTTTCTTTCTTTCGTCTTCCTTTTCTTCGTCTCTATTTCTTATGTTTTAAATTTCAGTTACGTCTTTCTTTTTTTTTTAATTTCCAAAGTTTCTTTCTTTCTTTCTTCTTTCTTTCTTTCTTTCTTATCAATTTCAGTCACGTCTTTTCTTTCTTTCAGTCTTTCTTTTTTTTCAATTTCAGTCCGTATTTCTTTCTTTTTTCTTTTTTTAAAATTTTCTTTTCATTTTAATTTTCGTTGCTGGGTTCCTTTGTTTGTTTGTTAATTCTTAATTCAGTCATTGTATTTCTTTCTTTCTTTCTTTAAAATTTTCGTTTCGTATTTCTTTCTTACTTTTTCTTTCTTTTCTTTCTTTTTAATTTCCAATGCTTCTTTCTGTCTTTCCTTTCTTTCTTTCTTTCTTTCTTTCTTTCTTCTTTGTTTTGTTTTCTTTTTAATTTTAGTCACCGTGTTCCTTTGTTTGTTTGATAATTTGTGTCTTTTTAAATTTTTTATTTCAGTCGTTCTCTTTCTTTCTCATACTTTTAATTTCAGTCAATTTCTTTCTTTCTTTCTTCTTTCTTTCTTTCTTCTTTCTCCTTTTTTTTAATTCGATTCGCTATCTCTCTGTTTATCTTTATCCTATTTTTCTTTCTTTTCTTTCAAATTTCAGTCGCTCTGCAATTCTTAAACCATAGGCGAGAAACTGTCAGTAACCAAGCGCCGTTGACTTTAAGTCCATGCTATCCTTACTTAGATATACATCTCTATCCCCGTTATTGAGCACTATGACGACCTACTTATAAATATAGCATGCTAATTTTCAATATTGATTAAATTATATACGAGGTGTGTCAAAAAAGTATCGAGATTTAAGCTGTAGTTACCAAGATAGAAATCAAGAGTGAATGAAACGTTATTTTTTTTCAGAAAACAAGGTGTGCCAAAAAGTTAAAAAAAAACTCTCGATACTTTTTGACACACCTTATAATATATATATATATATATATATATATATATAATATATATATATACGTCAGGGTATACAAACGCTTGACCAACTACTTTTACTATTCACCGTCTGAGAATTGTGTAACATACATGGAACTTGAAGTAAGAGTAATATATTTCAATAATCTTTTATTTTAGATATCAAACTTGCTCTACTAATTTAGTATTGCACACTTTTTATCTAAACACTTTTCTTATTCACATCCTTGTTCAGGTCAATTTTTTAAGCAGAATTTAACTGTTCTCTGATGTTTTGAGATGAGGCTTGAAGATTAGTATTATCTGCGTTATTCGGACTATTGTCCCCATCTTCATTGTTATTTGTACAACGTTTCGGCCGATATACCCTCCGGTCTTCTTTTAGGGTTAGCGGAATGAGAGCAAGATACCTCCGTGGAATACATAACGGGTTAGGTTCAAAATTCCGTGATGGCTCCCGAAATCGACAAGAAAGTTCCCGAGTTTGAAAAGAAGGTTCCAGAAGTCCGAGAAGGTTCCGAGTCCGACAAGAAATACATGAAGAAGGCGGAGGGTATATCAGCCGAAACGTTGTACAAATAACAATGAAGATGGAACAATAGTCCGAATAACGCAGATAATACTAGAATTTAACTGGTTTGAATTCAGTTTTTCTTCTAGACCGGTGCCAAACTAAGATTAAAGAGCCCAGACTGTACTACTGTTTATTCATAGCAGAAGGAGAAAGACTCGGATCTATTACAAAAAAAGTAAATCATATTCATTTGTAAAGAGTGATCAATATCGTTTAGAGCATATATATCTGAGTTAGAGGTCAACGCCGCTTGCTGACACGTTCTTCCTATGCGATGTTCAAAGCCAAGCACTTATCTATAATAGAAGAACTGCATATATATTTCATCGTAACGAATGAACATGTTTTATTTATATTCAATTATAACTTCACATAAACACATTTCCTTTTGGTATCTCATGGCTGTTTAGTTCTCAAGTGAATTGTTAATTAATGAAAAGTTCTGCTGGATTCTCCTGAATGAACATATAATTAGTATTATTTGGATTCCTCATCTTTATTGTTATCTGTACAATGTTTCGTCGATGCCCCCACCTTCTTCAGTATTTCTTGAAGACTCAGGAGCCTTCTCAAACTCGCGATTGCTCCCGATTACGATCATAAGATTCCAGAGTTCAAAATGAAGGTTCCAGATTTCGAGAAAGCTCCCTTTTCAATAGCGCTAGATCAAGGAGATTGTTTTTAGAGCCTGAGTTGGACCAACACACCTACCATCAGCTCCTCACTTTACGCACAGATCCCTCACAGGCTGAGTTAGCGAGGGCGGTATCGAACCAGGAACCTTGAGGTTACTAGCCGACACTACCGAATGAGGTAGGAAGAAAGAAAAAAGATTGGGAGAGAGTTAAATCAAGATTATTATACTTTTCATATCGAACTATTTAGCAATAGCTCTTAAGTAAACATCAAATACTGTAATAATTGATTATCATACTGTGTATAGCCACAGGTCCTGCTAGTTATATCTAATTGGAGTATTGTATTTGAGATGAAATAACATCACTATACATTGGTCACTACAATAATATTCTATAACAAAAAGGAATTCTTTGTCACAGAAACATGAATTAATTTCCGACAACTAACAATAGTATTTTCTTTCGCTCATTTTTAAGATCAATGAATATGGAACACGGCCACACGAGTATGGAACATAGCTGTGACCATGATTCATATATATATATGGTATTTGTAGAAAAGGTGACTTACCGGTGAAAATCGTCACAATGGTTGATGCAAGTTTCACAATGATAAGACAACGATATAACAAATATAAAGTGCTCAATACGTGAGTAGAGCAAATTTATTATAATAATTGTACACAGTAATAAACTACTCGAGTTTCATCATAAGGATCTTCAGGGTTAAATCCGCTGGATTAATCAGATATTGATTAATTACAGTCGATTGCATGTGTGTATTTTTTACGATGATATATATATATATACTAAATAGTTAAATTGGGAAGATTTAGCAATGAAAGACATGGGTGATGGAGGGGTAAGTTTCAGCTGTTCTATTTTTCGATTATACACCCACTCCGTTTCAAATCTTTATATTTGCATTCTTATTTAGTTTCATTAGTCGTTCTAATTTAAAATAATATTTTATTAGATTAAAACTTAAATACCCGCACCCTGACGGTGCATGTATTTGCTAGTTTAAATATGATGTTTATAATGATTTTTTTTTAAATACCAAAGAAAATACATTTTAAGAATCGACAAACATTTAATATCCGGATTCAATCAAAAATTTATACTGTAATTTTGATTAGGAGATTTTTTATGCTCATTCAAAACTTTCTTCTTTTTGAAATATCCAGAATGACCTTCCTTTTCGTTTGCATTCGAAGAGCGGGTTCAATGAACTACTGATAAGGAAATAGCATAGTTATCTCCCTTTACCGAATGACTCTTTAATTTAGAAAAGAATAAATCATAAACGAGTAGACGAACAGACCTAAGGAGAGAAAAAGAAGAAAAAAGAAAAACAATAAAGGCAGTGCTGAAGAATCGGTATTTCTGTTTAATTGGTACAATTCTTGAACAAAAATTGCGACCTTATGACTAATGAATCTCACAACAGAAGAATGGTGATTTTGTAACTTTAGGCCTATACATTTATATATCGTTATCAGAGGCGTATATTCTAAGAGTCGGTGGGAAAAAAGAAGAACATGGCTATTATAAATGGTAATTAAAAATGATCACTGAATAAAAATCATAGGAAATCAGAATTTTCTCCCCAGTTATTAAACAATTTTCGGAGGTGTTGTAGGGACCCGTGGGTGTCTGGTGAATGTGTAGTTGAAGAGTTGAAGAAGATCCGAGTTATGGGTCCCCACAATTTATATGTATAAGACTACGGAAATGTATTTTCCATAGAAAACAAAAGAAGACAAAATTGATAAAAGAAACAAACTTTATATACATTAATTTACAATTGGTATATTCAATTGTTCTTTTAGTGATGTTGCAGACTGTATTTGTCTGTGCATAGTTGTGTGTGACAAGTGTGGTATGTATTGTTTATATTTGTGCGATTGATTTGAAACTTGTGATTGAAATTTGTTGTTGTTGAACGAGATAGAGAAAACTGGAAACGAAAAATACGAGACCAACCTGATATATCATTTTATGTCTTCGGGCAGCGACTTCTCCCCATTGTGTCGATGTTGGGGGAGAACTTTCGCTCCTACTGTCGAGTTAGGAGCATCAGCTCCAACTCTGTCGAGTCGGGAAGAACATAAGCTCCCACTGTCTGTCTCTTCTATCAGCTGAAAAGGGTATTTTTATAATTTTCTTTTTGTCATTGTCTATTGTGATCATTAAGCTAAAATATTCATCAAATATCAGGTGATTTGCAATGATGCAATATCGAATGATTTTGATATCTGTGGAATTCTGGTGACATAAATTATCGGATGAATTTAAACCATTGTTTCTATTGTATCTAAAATATTTCCAAACTAATATTATTTTGATTATCTTTTGTTTACCTAATTCTAAACTCATGACATACAATTGTAAAACTAGTCAGTTAAGAAAACTTAATTATTTTAATTTGATCAATTCCACATGCCGTAAAAATATAGGGGCCAATCCCTATAGTGTCTGTGTTGTAACGGTTATTGTCGTAGGAAATGGACACGGTGACAGGGTTCAGATCCTGTACAAGGCTGTTTGCATTTCGCATGACACCGAAAAGGAAATGGAATCTCTCGTCGATGTCAACGCATGAGGGTTATTCAATGAACAACCCAACAGAGGGTTTTGTTTTTAGGGGTGGGGATTTGTGTTGGACCATCCGCACTTTCTGGCACAGTCAATAGGAAAGAATTGCTGCACAAGGAATGACACAAACCCAATCAATGACTGACTGATACACACACACACACACACACACACATACACACACACACACACACACACACACATATATATATATATATATATATATATATATATATATATGTATATATAATTTTCATTAAATGTTTTATTATCTATTAATAACTTTATTAAAACTAGTATTAATACCATTCGGTACATGTTTAATTGTGTGTTTTCTTGGGGGGGGGGGCGTAGCGTGAATGTCAAAATATAGGGGAATATGGTCATCTATATATATAATGTACACACACACACACACACACACACACCACACACATATATATATATATATATATATATATATATATATAGAGAGAGAGAGAGAGAGAGAGAGAGAGAGTACACAGAAGTACACATGTATCTATAGATAGAATGTGTTTGGTATGATGATATATACAGACATGTAAGTATACATAAATAGATGGTTCGCTCTCACTATCACTATCACGGTCTCTCTCCTCCTCCTCCCTCTCTCCCCCTCTCTCTCTCTGTCCCTCTCTCTTGTTTGCTCTCTCTCTCTCTCTCTCTCTCTCTCTATATATATATATATATATAATATATATATATATATATATGCGAATGGATTATGGATGAGTTATAATCGTGAAAAGAATGCGTAGATCTGAGGAATTAGTGCAACTGCGTTTGTTCGTGCGCGCACGTGTTGTGCGTGTTGGACTTTCTATATGTTCATTAAATAACCGATACTAAATGCGTTTTTTAAAATGTTATTATGTTCAAACTACAATAATATCAAATTATTCAAGGAACTAAACACGTGAATAGTTTGAAAATGAAAAGAAAAACAGGAGATAATGGCGAAAACATCTTTTCGATGAAGGAGTTAGTCTCTCTGTTTGCTTCTTTAGAACTAGATCTACGTGGGGATCAGACAAAGATAAATCGATAGAATAGGCCTTTTCTTTCTTTCTTTCTTTCTTTCTTTCTTGTTCTTTCTTTCTTTCTTTCTTTCCTTCTTTTTTTCTCTCTTTCTTTCTATTTTTTCTGTCTTTCTTTCCTTCTTTTATCTCTCTTCTCTTTTTCTTCTTCTTTCTTTCTTTTTTCTCTTTCTTCTTTTTTTCTTTCTTTCTCTTTTTTTCTCTTTCTTTCTATTTTTCTTTCTTTCTTTCCTTCTTTTTTCTTTTTTCCCTCTTTCTTTCTTTCTTTCTTTCTTTTTTTCTCTTTCTTTTCTTATTTTTCCTTTCTTTCTCTATTTCTCGTCTTCTCAATTTCGGTTACGTCTTTTTTTATTGTTTATTTTTATTTTTTTTTATTTCAAATGTTTCTTACCTTCTTTCTTTTTTTCTTTTTTTCTTTCTTTTTTCTTTCTTTCTTTCTTGTCTTTTGAATTCAGTAACGTCTTCTTTTCTTTCTTTCTTTCTTTCTTTCTGTCTTCCTTTTTTCTTTCGTTCTCTATTTCTTATGTTTTAAATTTCAGTTACGTCTTTTCTTTTTTTTTTAATTTCCAAAGTTTCTTTCTTTCTTTCTTTCTTTCTTTCTTTCTTTCTTATCAATTTCAGTCACGTCTTTCTTTTCTTTCAGTCTTCTTTTTTTTTCAATTTTCAGTCCGTATTTCTTTCTTTTTTCTTTTTTTAAAATTTTCTTTTCATTTTAATTTTCGTTGCTGGGTTCCTTTGTTTGTTTGTTAATTCTTAATTTCAGTCATTGTATTTCTTTCTTTCTTTCTTTAAAATTTTCGTTTCGTATTTCTTTCTTACTTTCTTTTTTTTTCTTTCTTTTTAATTTCCAATGCTTCTTTCTGTCTTTCCTTTCTTTCTTTCTTTCTTTCTTTCTTTCTTTCTTTTGTTTTGTTTTCTTTTTAATTTTAGTCACCGTGTTCCTTTGTTTGTTTGATAATTTGTGTCTTTTTAAATTTTTATTTCAGTCGTTCTCTTTCTTTCTCATACTTTTAATTTCAGTCAATTTCTTTCTTTCTTTCTTTCTTTCTTTCTTTCTTTCTTTCTCCTTTTTTAATTCGATTCGCTATCTCTCTGTTTATCTTTATCTATTTTTCTTTCTTTTCTTTCAAATTTCAGTCGCCTCTGCAATTCTTAAACCATAGGCGAGAAACTGTCAGTAACCAAGCGCCGTTGACTTTAAGTCCATGCTATCCTTACTTAGATATACATTCTCTATCCCCGTTATTGAGCACTATGACGACCTACTTATAAATATAGCATGCTAAATTTTCAATATTGATTAAATTATATACGAGGTGTGTCAAAAAAGTATCGAGATTTAAGCTGTAGTTACCAAGATAGAAATCAAGAGTGAATGAAACGTTATTTTTTTCAGAAAACAAGGTGTGCCAAAAAGTTAAAAAAAACTCTCGATACTTTTTGACACACCTTATATATATATATATATATATATATATATATATATATATATATATATACGTCAGGGTATACAAACGCTTGACCAACTACTTTTTACTATTCACCCGTCTGAGAATTGTGTAACATACATGGAACTTGAGTAAGAGTAATATATTTCAATAATCTTTTATTTTAGATATCAAACTTGCTCTACTAATTTAGCATTGCACACTTTTTATCTAAACACTTTTCTTATTCACTATCCTTGATTCAGGTCAATTTTTTAAGCAGAATTTAACTGTTTCTCTGTATGTTTGAGATGAGGCTTGAAGATTAGTATTATCTGCGTTATTCGGACTATTGTCCCCATCTTCATTGTTATTTGTACAACGTTTCGGCCGATATACCCTCCGGTCTTCTTTTAGGGTTAGCGGAATGAGAGCAAGATACCTCCGTGGAATACATAACGGGTTAGGTTCAAAATTCCGTGATGGCTCCCGAATACGACAAGAAAGTTCCCGAGTTTGAAAAGAAGGTTCCAGAGTCCGAGAAGGTTCCCGAGTCCGACAAGAAATACATGAAGAAGGCCGGAGGGTATATCAGCCGAAACGTTGTACAAATAACAATGAAGATGGGAACAATAGTCCGAATAACGCAGATAATACTAGAATTTAACTGGTTTGAATTCAGTTTTTCTTCTAGACCGGTTGCCAAACTAAGATTAAAGAGCCCAGACTGTACTACTGTTTATTCATAGCAGAAGGAGAAAGACTCGGATTCATACTAAAAAAAAGTAAATCATATTCATTTGTAAAGAGTGATCAATATCGTTTATAGAGCATATATATCTGAGTTAGAGGTCAACGGCGCTTGCTGACACGTTCTTGCCTATGCGATGTTCAAAAGCCAAGCACTTATCTATAATAGAAGAACTGCATATATATTTCATCGTAACGAATGAACATGTTTTATTTATATTTCAATTATAACTTCACATCATTTCCTTTTGGTATCTTCATGGCTGTTTAGTTTCTCAAGTGAATTTGTTAATTAATGAAAAGTTCTGCTTGGATTTCTTCCTGAATAGAACATAATATTAGTATTATTTGGATTGTCCTCATCTTTATTGTTATCTGTACAATGTTTCGGTCGATGCCCTCCAGCCTTCTTCAGGTATTTCTTGAAGGACTCAGGAGCCTTCTCAAACTCGCGATTGCTCCCGATTACGATCATAAGATTCCAGAGTTCAAAATGAAGGTTCCAGATTTCGAGGAAAGCTCCCTTTTCAATAGCGCTAGATCAAGGAGATTGTTTTTAGAGCCTGAGTTGGACCAACACACCTACCATCAGCTCCTCACTTTACCGCACAGATCCCTCACAGGCTGAGTTAGCGAGGGCCGGTATCGAACCAGGAACCTTGAGGTTACTAGCCGAACACTACCGAATGAGGTAGGAAAGAAAGAAAAAAGATTGGGAGAGAGTTAAATCAAGATTATTATACTTTTTACATATCGAACTATTTAGCAATAGCTTAAGTAAACATCAAATACTGTAATAATTAGATTATCATACTGTGGTATAGCCACAGGTCCTGCTAGTTATATCTAATTGGAGTATTGTATTTTGAGATGGAAATAACATCACTATAACATTGGTCACTACAATAATATCTATAACAAAAAGGAATTCTTTGTCACAGAAACATGAATTAATTTCCGACAACTAACAATAGTATTTTCTTTCGCTCATTTTTAGATCAATGAATATGGAACACCGCACACGAGTATGGAACATAGCGTGACCATGACTTATACACACACACACACACACAGAGAGAGAGAGAGAAGAGAGAGAGAGAGAGAGAGAGAGAGAGAGAGAGAGAGAGAGAGAGAGAGAGAGACACGGCACTGAGCACGACCGAATGTGGGCGCCTTACAAGTTTTGTATTTTGGAAGTGTTCTGACTTTGTTGTCTGGTCAAAATTATAATGTTCTATCAGAATAGTATATAAGCGTACTCACACACGCATATAAACACATATATTTATAGGTTAGAAATTAAATAATTGCACACACACACACACACACACACAACACACACACACACACACACACACACACACACGTACACACATGGAATCAATGGCGCTTGGTTTTTGTCAGTTTATCGCCTATGTGATTATTCTAAACAAGAAATTACGTTTTATTTGAATAAACGCATAGGAGATAAATTGTCAGAAACCAAAGCGCCGTGATTCCATGTCCACGCTACCCCA
>CM042149.1:118699367-118717864 GCA_023376005.1 Doryteuthis pealeii
ATGAATGTACTCGTACAATTCCCGGGTGAAAAGATACAATATAAGTACAACTTACGCAAATGTCCGCCATTCTCCTCACCCTCCCAGCCCCAAACCAGTCGGGAAGTGTTTATGGCTCGGTATCGTCTACATGATGAAAGATTGACAGAGGAGACAGAAGATATGTGGATCGGGTGAGACAGTTCTATTCCCCAGGGTGGCTGGGTGGGTTCAGGGTGACAGTATTGATTTACAGTCAAGAGCAGGTACGGGAGCACGAGGTTCTTTTTTTTTCATACTTTAAGAGAAGTAAATGCTGAATAGGCAGAACTACCTCAACACAATACCTGTCTGGTTTATATCAGTACAAAGTGATCTATATATATATATATATATATATATATATATTAATCATCAGTATCTGAGCAATGTAGGTCTATGATGGGCGACTCACATTGGTGTGTTCATGTGCGCGTTTCCATAGAAGAACGTCAATTATGATTTCGTCCCCCGCTTCTCAATATATATATATATATATATATATATATAATATATATATTCTTATTATAATGGAGATTGTGTGTTTTTCTGTCTGTAACCGAAACTATGTTACTACTCAAGTCACAATTCCCTTAGTTATTTACGGCACATTCTCCATAATTCTATTTCTATTTAAACCTCAATTAATAATAAAACTGTTTGACATTAATACTGTTGGCCTTACCTAAATACTAATAACATACAATTGTATTTATATATACAACAAAATACCAGTTTTCAGAGTAAACGTAAAGCTAATTTGCATATTGATATTTAAAAAACTGATTTTAATAAAAATGTGCTTGGTGTTATTGATTTCTAATTGTTTGGTTTTATCTTAATGAATATGAGTAAAAATCTCTTCAATAAATCCTAAAAGAAATGCATTAACAAGAAGAAATAACAGTAATTTTATTCTTTACTTCCTTTTTTAACTAAATAGTTAAATTAGGAAAATTTAGCATTGAAAAACGGAAGTGATGAAAGAGTAAGTTTCAGTTGTTCTATTTTCCGATTATAACCCCTTTGTTTCGGATCTTTTTATTTGAATTCTTAATTAGTTTCATTAGCCTTTCTGATTTAATCTAATATTTTATTACATTTAAACTTAAATACTTGCACCCGGAGGGTGCATATATTTGCTAGTATATATAAAGATAATCTAATGAGTCAGACGAACCTACTATTAGTTTCGCATAAAGCTCTTCAGGGCTAAAATCTCACTCAGATTTTAGCCCTGAAGAGCTTTATGCGAAACTAATAGTAGGTTCGTCTGACTCATTAGATTATCTTTATTATTGGCTCTACTTAGGTATCGAGCACTTTTTACTTATTAGCTTCTCCTAGCGGTTATATGAATATATACATCTTATATACATATATATACATATAAATTGTTTGTATTTTTTGGCCAAATACTGTACCAATAGATTACTTTTTGTTGGTACGAATATCTTGGTCCTTTCTTTTTTTCAAAAAAAATTTTTTTTCTTCCTGGTTGATGTTCGGTAGTATATTTTTACAATCAAACTTTCTGCTAGGTTTTTTTCTCTCCGCAAGGATCTACCAATACGCTTGGTATATTAAATTAATATATATATATATATATATATATATATATATATATATATATATTACTAATGTGTACGCATGTATATATATATATATATATAATATATATATATATTATATATATATATTATGAGTTTGTATGTGTCTATGTCGGTGTCTCTGTGATTGAGTATATATCTTTGTATATACATAAACACACATACATATATTTTTGTGTGCTTTTGTCTCAGTATATATGTACGCATCTATATGTGCATGTGTCTGCGTGTACACATATATGTGTTTTGTATGCCGTATGCGTATATACACGTCTGTCGTTTTATATACATATAAGCATTAAGTAAGCAAGACTATATATATATATATATATATATATATATATATATATATAAGAGTATATTAATTATGCCACATGCACACACTAACAGACATACAGGTATGTACACACACGCACACACACACATATATATATATATATATGAAAAAGTGAATGGAAGTGAATCCGACAGTATGAAATAAATATTTTAGAAAAAAAACATCATGTGTTTATAACATCATGTGTTTTTTTTCAAAATATTTATTTCATATATATATATATATATATATATATAAAGAGCGAGAGAGAGAGAGAGAAGAGAGAGAGAGAGAGAGAGAGAGAGAGAGAGAGAAAAGTGAAAATGAAAGTTTAAATAAACGCAAAAGAATACATATATATGTGTGCGTGTGTGTGTGAGTGTATTGAGAGAGAGAGAGAGAGAGAGAGAGAGAGAGAGAGAGAGAGAGAGAAAAGAGAGAGAGAAGAGAGAGAGAGAGAGAGTGAAAAAACAAATCGTTCTAAAAAACTTTTTTTTCTTCAATCCCAAAAAAAGTGCTCAATAGAGGCCAGTAGAGTAGGATAAACCCTAAAATATATAAATGTTTGTTCTCCTCTTATGACACTCGCATTACTGCCACATCCATGGACGTAAAAACTGTTCGTCGCACGATGCAAAAAAAAAAAAAAATAGAAAATGAACTTCGTCTTTATTCGTCCTTTCTATTTCCAAGTCTCATCTGATGATTGTATTTTTTTTCAGTTCACGGAACTTGCAGTAATGAGACTGTCATAAAGTGCTGAGTAACAATATATATATATATATATATATATATATATATATATATATATATATATATATAATTACGATGTAGTTTTTACAGTACAGTGAAGAAAGCAAACTTCCATATATATATATATATATGTATGTATATATATATATTTATATATATAATTATTTATATATATATATATATATATATATATATGTATATGAATATTTGCTCACTTCAGTGTACTGTAAAAACTATATCGGTAATAGATTCAGTAAAAAATGAGATTGTTTAATGGACAATACAAGTACAATGCACTAGATATATAATATAACGATTTAAGATGCACTAGCATTGAAGTAGTAGATTGAACTAAGTTGATCTCGTTTAATCAGAAAGTACATTATTAATGATCCTTTGGCGATGTTGACGAGACAAAGAGGTCAAATCCACATAAAAAAATAAAACAATTTGAAATGAAAACTGAGCCCCGTCCCTCTAGATGAAATGTTGCATGCATGTAATAATCAAACGATTATTTTGAATATTTTCCACATCACTTTTCCACGAAATCGTAGGTATTTATTTAATTTGAAACTTTTTAGTTCTTGTTATTGTAAAAAGAAAAAAAAAAGGACGAGAGTAAAAAACAATTTTTAAAATTGCTTACTCAAGTTTTGGGTGTATATAGCATAAGAATATTGTGACGTAAGCTGTGATGTAGTTTTTGTTACAGACAGAAATATAGACAATCTCTATTATTAATACTAGTAAATATAAGCACCCTTCAGGTGCAAGTATTTAGGTTTTGATGTAATAAAATATTGTATCAAATTAGAAACTATTTAGAAAAGGGTAAACTGAGGGGGTATAATCGAAAAAATAGAACAGCTTTAAATCTAACTCTTCCATCATTTTGCATCACTCCTGTCTTTCGTTTTTCTTAATTTATCTATTTAGTTAGATTATGAAGTATTTAATAAAATTACAGTTCTTTCATCTTGTTTATGGATTTCTTTTAAGATTCATCGCCGAGATTTTTGCTCAGATTTGTTAAGAGAAAACCAAACAAATAGAAATCAATAATACTAAGCATGTATTTATTAAAATCAAATTCTTAATATCAATATGCAAATTAGCCTTCTCGTTCACACTGTAAACTGCTATTTTGTTGAATATATAAATATACTTGCGTGTTATAAGTATGTAGAATAATCCAACACTATCAATTAGGTATAACAATTTTATCACTAATTCAGGTTTAAATAAAAAATAAATTCATGGTGAACATGACGTCAATACCTAAGGGAATTGTGACTTGAGTAGTGATTTAGTTTCGGTTACAGATAGACAAGCACACAATCTCCATTATAATAAGATATATACAGTAAAAAAGAGTAAATTCTCTACATATACAGGTATGAAGGTGGGTATGTTGTGGCATATAACTGTTTGCCTTTGGTACACATATCTTTATTGATAGTGTCACCAACGCTCGTTAGTGACAGTATTCATAATTTAATGAAGATAATTTAACCTATTTGAATAAGTATAAATCGATTTATATAGACTTTCTAAAGGTAATTCTAATTTTTTTTTAAATTGTGTTAACGTTATGTAAGGGTTTAAATATCCAACAAGTATTTCTATATAGCAAACGGTAACCCTATAAAAACATGAATAGAATTGTGTAACGGTTAACGATTAAGATATTCGACATAACATTGAAGATGGTCCTAAATTTTATTTTATTTTATTCACATATTTTTATCCGATATACAGGCAACCATAAAGCACACAGAATTGACAGGGTCTCTTCTTAGACAATTCGCTGCCCCAACTTTTGCCCAAGACTATCGTAACTTTGGGCTGTTCTGACAATACAATTATATTTATTTTAATTGGTCATCCGAGACCTTTTGTTCACTATATGAGTTTTCTACACGATTTCAGCCATTTAATCTGATTCTGTATTCAACCACAAATGATGATTTTGGAAGCTGCATCTGCAAACCAGCCATATGCTGGTCTAAGCCACAATTCTACTACACGGAGTATGAGAACATTTTCTGTCCAATTTTCAACTTAGTGATAATTTTGAGGGATATTCTTATTGAATGTTGAATGTTATTTTTTAATCAATGAATTTATTTATATATCATCGACAATTAGTATTATTTGGATTATTCGGACTATTACTCTCATCATTATTGTTATCTGTACAACGTTTCGTCCGATGTGCACTCCGGCCTTCTTCAGGTATTTCTTCGGAATCTGGAACCCCTCACTCGGGAACCTCCTTTTTGAACGCGGAAGCCTTCTTGCCGTAATCGGGAGCCATCACGGACTTTGAACCCAACCCTTTATTCAATCCCCGGGTGTATCCTTTTCTCATTCTGCTAATCATAGCTGGGGTACAGGAGCTGTGTTAATTATTATTCTATGTAACTGTTGCTCTTGACCAGGATTGAACCTGCAGCCTAGAGATAACTGTCACTTTGAACTGTCTTAACCCAACTCCTCTATCCACGATGCTATGCGTCCAATTCGTCCGAAAAGTAGTACAGACAACAATGAAGATGAGGACAATAATCCGAATAATCCAAATAATACTAATTATCAAGTCTCATTTCAAAGTTTCAGAGAAATAACAGCGATGATTATGAAATGCCATTTAGAATATTTTGCTCCTCTCTAAATATAAGCATTTGTATCATCATGGATGGCTAATTTGAATCTTTCTCTCCTTACCTAAATGGAATAATCAATATCAATTGCAGGATTTTACGCTAGGTCAATTTTTAAGCAGAGTTAACAGGTGTGAATTCAGAGTTTTCCTTGTCTCAGAATGGTTTCTATACCATGGTTAAAGAGCCCAGTCTGTCCTACTATGTAACCGTAGCTGGGGGAGAGTCGTTAGATGCATACCTTCTTTTTTTCTTGTGTGTACATCTTTATTCCCCCGATCATCTTTAACTCGCGCACGTACGGGAGCAGAGATGGAAGCCACGTCCTCAACTCGACTATCTTCTAAATCTAAGTTCCCAGCTTTGTTTGGTCATGTGATTCTCTAAGTCATTTCCCTTCATCGAATACAAAGAAACGAATACGTCGTTCTATTTTGAAACAGGTCTAGAAGAAGAGTGGTATTTTCTTGTGTTGTATACTCTTCTTTCCTTACTTCTATTATTCTTCTGCTCATCTTTGGTATCTTACGTTCTTCTAGCGTCTCTTCTAGCGTCTGGACTTCGTCTTGCTGGTTGGTCGTCCTTGATTCCTTTCTTTTTCTAGATCAGTCTTGTTGCAAAGACATTCTACAACCACAAAAACCATATTATTTATTTAAACTATTATTTCTTAACTAAACATATTCTCTAAACTATCACAGCTGCGTGTGCAGTGAGATTCTCAAGGCTAAGCAGTAAAACATCTTATATGCCTGACGTCCAAGCTGACCGAGAAAGAACGAAACACTCCATCCCACGTGACTTCCACCGTATTTCTCGCGGCTTTCTGTAATATTCCATTTGGAAAGTCGCGCCCGTGATAATGAAAAAGGCCAATCCCTTCAGAAAGATTTAACGAATAATTTATGCAACCGCATAAATTATTTAACACTTGCACCACACGTCTGACACTGTATTCGTCTTTGATTCGATGAAAATAGCTTAGAGATCACATACAAACCAAAGCTGCTTAGATTAGAATACCATTGAACAACTTATACCATGCTTCCATCCGCTCCCTACTTGGTCGCATCCCATCGTAACCATAATTGTTTGAAACATCCTAATCACAACATCACTCTTCCACAATAACTATACTACTCAAAATTAAAAAGAATACAGGTTTCATTATTTCATTTTAATGTAAAATTAATGTATCTACTCTAGTGGAGTAATAAATGCTCTATGAGAGGAAGTCGGAGCAAGCAACAAACACAATTTCCCTTTTCAATTGTGCTTGATTGTGTAAAATAATAAGGATCTGACATGCCAAGAGAATCCCTACCCACAACCGTGAACTGAACTTGTGATGGTCACCGAACCGAAGAATCTTTGTAAATACGGAATCAATTGACCTATTAAAATTAGCAAATTTGAAATGTGTTATGATATGCCAAAATAATGCAGAATGTATGATATTCGAGAAATGACAAAACCCAATAGCCGTACGTTCATGTTATTGTGTGTACAGTGTGTGTAGGCCTAGACAATGGATGATAATGGAATATATATTGTACGACTATATATATATATATCATACGCGGTATAATATACATATATATATATCTTATATTATATATATACCTCTGAAGGAAAGGAAAAACTCATACTTAAACCGTCACTTCAGTGTAATACATTATTTCCGACGAAAAACTTCTAAAACTTCTAAAATTTCTAAAAACTCCTTATAAGTTATCAGTCTCACAGACAGGACCACAATAAAATGAATAACCCAAAGAAAATTCAATACAAGTTTATACAGTGAGATAAGCAATTCTCTCTAGCGGATTTATAAAAATCCATGACTATTTTGCACCTACTAAGACATCAATATATTATACACGAGTAATTTTTGAAAATCCATGTAGAATCATCTCCCTTCACTACCAGTATTGGATAACCTTATATATTATATATATTATATATCATATAATATATATTGAATTTACATTAAAAATAATATCAGTATGACTCGGCGATATCTTATGATTAGATATAGAGCTAGCCGAGAGACATATGAAAGTATTGAAGATATGTATAGTCTCACAGTCAATGCAATAATTATCAAATATATCGTGTTAAATAGAAAATAACTATTCTGCTAGATATTGCATCTTCGATTCTCTTTATGTCTAACCTCCATCCTACTGTTTGACTCTTCTATAACTTTATCCACCTTGTAATCCAAATACCTAAAATTGGTGATATTCTAATAACCGCCCAACTATTGTCGGAGGAGTCTTTGGACTATATATAGTATATTATATATATATATATTATTATATATATTAATATTGAGTAAAAATTAAAAAATGGATAAAATTAATATCCGACAGTTAATGATATAAGATATATATATGAATATAGTAATGTAAATAAACAAGACGAATATTAAACAAAACATAGAGCAGAATGGAGCTTCTAATCACTATTAACTATTATTATAAGGCTCATCAGCGAGACGCAATTTTTTGTGCAATATTCCCGATTTACTCCACGGTGCCCAATTCTACACGACCCGTGTTATAAATAAGCATACACAACTCCGGTCCTAATCTACAATCAATAGCGGCTAAATTCATTGAGTGACACCCATATGCATTTACAGATATAATGTTGATGCAAACATCTCCGACGTGTATGTTACATCACACAACAAAAAAATATTTATTAGAATACTTGCCGAGTATACAAAAGACCCTTTATTAGTAATAAACACAAACGCGCTAGTCACACTTGTCTGTGATAATGTAACTATATACATACAAAGACATAGAATTGTGCTTGTCGGTAATAAATCTTATTTCATAATATCATATATCAAATTGTGTCATTTAAACTGAATTAAAAGATCATTTTCAAATTAATTATATAGTAAAAAAATGAAATGAGTGACTTATTCTTTTTCTATATCTTCAAATCTTAATATGAGTACATATATTTAATTCTATTTATGATAGAAAACATTAAAATTAGTAAGTTATATATTTGAAATACAGTACAAGCACCATCTATTTATATATATAAGATTTCTATGTCCAAAAGTTAATTAGATCTCATAGTCAAGCGTTAGAAAATGGGTCTGTTTTTTACTATACCGGTATATCATTTTTCCTCATCTGTCTTAGGTATTTTATAATAGTTTTTGACCGACCCACGTGCGGTGATACATTATAATGCAATAGGTCCTCATATTTAGTTGAGGATAGGGCCGAGTGTTGCTTTTTAAACACCGTCAGAGAATTGGGCCCCGAAACGGTTTGCACACTTCTCTTCTGATGAGCCTATTTCAGTTGTAATCATCGTTTGTTTTTCATATATCTTATTCATATATATATATATATATATATATATAATATATATATATATATATATATATATATAGTCCCAAAGACTCTCCGACCAAGTTGCGTCGATACCAATTTTGTGGATCCAAGGAAAGCACAGAGTGGGAGCAAAAAAGCATCGAAAGAGCAACTAGCCAGACTAAGTTATCTCTTCAAGTATCGTAATTAGCATAGGACCACATCATCTCTTTATCTAGTCTCCGGCAATTTTCATCAAGACCCAGCAACACAATAAAGACCAGATGATACAGTAGCCGAAACATTATTAATATAATATAAAATGATGACAATAGTCCGGTACATATAAATAATGGATAGAAAATAACTACAAAAACAGATTTGCATTTGATGAACATTAAGTGATCAAATAAGAAAACAATGTTGATTTTGTTAACAGTTCAATGTTTAATCATATTAATGTCCTGATGACAGTGTGACTCACCCGCCATGAGGCAGGAACGGGGCGGAGAATTTGCACGAATATTTAATCAGCGCAGTGAGGGTGAGACTTCATCGTGTTTGCATGAAGGATTTTACCTGTTTTCCTTCTGAAGCCGATTTATTACAGCGTATCTGTCTTTGTGCGTGTGCGTGTGTGTGTGTGCGTGTGCGTGCGTGTGTGTGTGCGTGTGTGTGTGTGCGTGTGCGTGTGTGTGTGTGTGAGGCCTTCGTCCGTCCTGTGCGAGGAAGGAATCGTTTTCTCTGGTCCTTATAAAGACCAAAGCCTATGAAAATATTTTTTTAACAGGAACTATTAACAATAGAAAAA
The DNA here is from genome assembly GCA_023376005.1 of Doryteuthis pealeii. Classification (NCBI taxonomy): domain Eukaryota; kingdom Metazoa; phylum Mollusca; class Cephalopoda; order Myopsida; family Loliginidae; genus Doryteuthis; species Doryteuthis pealeii. Next base: position 118,708,886 of record CM042149.1, read on the forward strand.
TCGAAATGATAAATGAAACATCGTAGCACATCTTGGATATGTGCAGTAAAATGGAGAGCTGATGGTAGCTTTAAAACTCCACCTCAAATGCTAAAACAATCTCTCTGGTCTAGCACTAGGGCAGGATGTGACACAAGAAGGTTTTCTCTGGTCTTTATAAAGTGCAAAGCCTATGACAATACCGTAGCTGATTTAACAGATAATATTATTAACAATTAAAAAAAATCGAAATAAAAATGAAACCTAGTCATTCTTTTTAAATTTGTGAGTAGTATAGCTTGGAATTGTTCGGTAACGTGGAGAGCTGATGGTATCTGTGGAACTTCAGATGTCAAAACAATCTCCCTGGTCTAACGCTGGGATGCGACACAAGTACGGGAGCCGAGATGGAAGCCACGTCCTCGGCGTTCAAACCGGTTGTCTCAACTCGACTACCTTCTATATCTAAGTTCCCAGCTTTGTTTGGTCATGTGATCCTCTAAGCCTATTTCCTTCATCGAATACAAAGAAACGAATACATCGTTCTATTTTGAAACAGGTCTAGAAGAAGAGTGGTATTTTCTTGTGTTGTATACTCTTCTTTCCTTACTTCTATTATTCTTCTACTCATCTTTGGTATCTTACGTTCTTCTAGCGTCTATTCTAGCGTCTAGACTTCGTCTTGTTGGTTGGTCATCCTTGATTCCTTTCTTCTTCTAGATCAGTCTTGTTGCCAAGACATTCATCAACCACAAAACCATATTATTATACCGTAGCTGATTTAACAGATAACACTATTAACAATAAAAAAATCGAAATGAAAAATGAAACCTAGCCATTTTTTTAAATTTGTGAGTAGTATAGCTTGGATTTGTTCGTTAACGTGGAGAGCTGATGGTATCTGTGGAACTTTACCTCAGATGCCAAAACAATCTTCCTGGTCTAACGCTAGGATGCGACACAAGAACAATTAAAGTTAATTTGAATTCAGCGTTTTATTTCTTCTAGACAGATCACCTTGCCAAAACTAAAGAACCGAATCTGCCCACCAATTTACTTATCATTATCAACTGGAAGAAAATTCTTAGGAAACAATCAAGACAAAGATACTCGTAACGTTTGATCGGCAATCTCATTTACTTCTAATATTTCCTCCAATTGGTTGTTCGTCGCTAAAAGAAACAGGAAAACAATCGGATGCAGGTTAACTACATCAAAATCAAAGATATATATATATATATGAAATTGTTTTTTCTATATATATATATATATATATATATATATATATATATATATATGTGTGTGTGTGTGTGTGTGTGTGTGGTCCGTATATATATATATATATATATATATATATATATATATATATATATATATATATATAGAGAGAAGAGAGAGAGAGAGAGCGATTGCAAAAAGAAACAAATCTAGCCACGAATATAAAACACATCTTTATTACCTTTTCTCAAAACCCAAGCCCTGGTGATATTTAATGTGTATATATATTTACTTTGTCATTAATTCTTTTATCAATGTTTTTCTCCGGACATACACATATACATAACTACCCTTTATATATGTATAGATAGATAGATAAAAGGCATAATGATACCGAAAATGAAAGACGGAAAGAAAGAAAGAAAAAAAAAAAGAAATTATAGATTTTAAGATGACACATAAATCTTATCACATTATTTCATAATAATTGTGCTGTTTTATAGCTACCTATTTCTGGTGAGTTCTTCTTGCGACTCTTTCAATAAATAAACTCAATCATACATTATCTTATTATAATGGAGATTGTTTGCTTTTCTGTCTGTAACCGAAACTATATCACTACTCAAGTCACAATTCCCTTTGTTATTTACGTCACATTCTCCATGATTTTATTTTTATTTAAACCTCAATTTCTAATAAATTTTTTTACATTATTAATACTGTTAATCATATCTACAAGTGAATAATATGCAATTGTATTTATATATACACTAAAATAGCAGTTTACAGTGTGAACGGAAGGCTTATTTGCATATTGAAATTAAAAATTTGATTCTAATAAATATGTGCTTAGTATAATTGATTTTTAATCGTATGGTTTTATCTTAATGAATATGATCAAAAATCTCTTCAATAAATCTTAAAAGAAATCGATTAACAAGAAGAAATAATTATGATTTTATTCTTTACTTCCTATTTTAACTAAGTTATTAAATTAGGAAAATTTAGTAATGAAAGATGAGAGTGATGGAAGTGTAAGTTTCAGTTGTTCTATTTTTCAATTATACACCCCTCTGTTTCAAATCATTTTATCTGCATTCTTATTTAGTTTTATTAGCCTTTCTGATTTAATATATTCTATTAATTAAAACTTAAATACTTGCACCCGGAGGGTGCATATATTTGCTAGTATGTATAAAACAAAACACAATGTAAAATAAGTAATACCAATAGTTTGTGGATTCTACCGCTGGGTGGTGTTGGTGGTGGAGGTAGCGAGCGATACATAAACTCGGATCAAAAGACACTACTGTAAAAACTTATATATCAAACTATCAATCAGACCATCAGTCTAAATCTTTTCGAGCAGAACGACACAAATACATGTTTTGACGTAACAGAACGACAAGAATAGCAGCAGCAGCAGCAGCAGCAGCAGCAGCAGCAGCCGTAGTAAGCACCTGCACTCCGTTCCCCCCGCCAACTCGATCATCTTAGCCTTCAGTCCGTCTCTGAGGAAAATAAGCTTAGCCAATACTAATATTGATTACACAGAGTACATCAAACTGTAATACCCGCTCTTTCTCTTTCGCCTCCTACTCCGCATTTTTGCAGCGTACATTTAGTTTTTTCTTCATCTGAGATTTATGAATCATTTTATTGCTTTATCATAAATATATGGTTTATCATCACATATTATATATATATATATATATATATATATATATAAGTTTTGTGTAAATCCTATATATTATATGTATGCGTGTTTATGCGTGGATTTAGTCTATACACACACATACATATACAACCACACACACTCAACCGCAATATATATATATATATATACACACACACACACACACACATATATATATGTATATACACACACACACACACACACACACACACACACACCACACACACATATATTATATATAATATATATATAATATAATATATATATATATGGAAAGGAATATGACTTGAAAACCATTTGGTAGAGTGTTTATATATTTATTTTGAGATTTTCTGTACGTGTTTCGACAATATATATGTTATTTGCGTGTGGATTTACATCTATACCCCCCCCACACACACACTCACTCACACACACACACACACACACACAAACACACACACCCCTCCATATATATATATATATATATATATATATATATATCAATTCTTACCTCGATCTGTTGATAGGCTAGAATACACTGACTGTATCCCCTTCTGAGGGGTAATCCCCCTAAAAAAGAAGTATCAGGGAAGGACGTTAAATTATATCGATGGTGAGGATCCAGTTCTGGAGATCCGAAGAGTGAGGAGTACCCCTTTATTGCTATTAATCCTAGGTCCACTGTGACCCGAATTGGTGACCCGAATTGGACCTGTTAGGGTCCCATCTATGGGTCAAATATATCTGTTTGAGAAAAAAATAAAACGAGCAAGAATATGCGCACTCTGGGCGTAAGTATCTATGTTTTAATACAATGAAATATATTAAATTAGAAATACTTATGATATAAAAGGATTATTTTATCTTAATTAGATTCTTATTAGTTTTTATATAAAATAATTCATAGGAATAGTTTTAATTCGTTGGAGAATAAAACAATAACATTACAGATCAATTCCACAGAGTAATCATTTATTAAACTTATTTTAAAACCAGTATGCAAATTAACCACAACAAGGAAGGAAGAACCCAAAGGTACCCCAATAGTTCAAGACCCCTCGAAGAATGGAGTGAAGCAGCTAAAACAACAACAGATGTAGAACACCAGCAAATCCGATCCAGAATAGTGGATACCATAGATCTAGATTAGCATACAAATTACTTACCCCTTCAATTAGACACTACGTCACAAATCGAAATCTAATGACCTTGCATACATACAGTCCAAACAGATCCCGCTGCGTCATCAATACAATTTGATTAGTAATAACTATTCTACGTTACTATCTATGGGCTAAATAAAATGAAAATCACTCGTATTCAACAAAATTAAGCCGGGAAAATTTGGCTTAGGACCATCAACGGTAGCGGCAGGCTCTCCGTAGAGGACTGTTCATGCCGGAAGTCACCATGGTGCAACACCATGAATCCAAGAGGTCCAGCAAAGTGCCGGTACATCAACATCTGCAGTGACAGCCGTCACATGCGACATTTATGATCGAGGCTGTTTTTTTTTTTAACATTGGACTTCACAGTCACAGGAGGCACTGAAACATCAGGGCAGAAGTTATATATAGTCTTCCGAGACTGCAATGCCGATAATGGAGAGGATTTCCTAAACTCTGAACATAAAATAACCTAATAATGGCGGGTTAGCTCAGTCGGTAGAGCGTTCGGCTAGCAACCACAAGGTTCCTGGTTCGATACCGATCCTCGCCAACTCAGCGTATGAGTAGCACAGGGATCTGTGCGGTAAAGTAAGGAGCTGATGGTAGGTGTGGCGCTCCACCTCAGACGCAAAAAAAACAATCTCCTTGGTTTAGCCCTAGTGGAAAGGGGATAGACTCCTTCGCTGATTGGTCGATACCGACTTTAGGCCACCCCGACGATTTCCTTTTTTTATGTCAGTAAAACTAACCAATCAATCAATTACTAAATATACTATCATAATCATGATTTCAAATATTTTGTTTATGAATTTTAAAAGTTTCATAATGAACGGCGTTCTTAATTACGTTCAATGAAACCCACTTGTAAGGAGCTCAGAACTTTTTCAGAATCTAACACCGTTGTCCGTGTCAAACGTCATTATAGATATAAAAACGCTCCACCAAATGTTCATCTTTTATGCATCTTCCATTCTATCTGTGTTAATTTGTTACATTTTCGTCTCTCTCTCTCTCTCTCTCTCTCTCTTCTCTCTCTTCTTATATTATATATAATATAATATATATATATATATATATATATATATATATTAGTTTGCATATGTGTTTATGTATGCATTTATCTTTGTTCGTATCTATCTGTCTATCTATCTAATTTATTTAAGTTTGTATATCTATCTTTCAATTATATATATACATCAGATATCTGTCTATGTTACATTTTCGTATCATCTATCTATCTATCGATATATATATATATATATATATATTATATATATATATATATATTTGTTCGTATCTAACTATCAATCTAATTTATCAATCAATGCTTGTATGTTATGCCTATCTTTATATGCATATATGTACCTTTGTCCGTAGCTATGCTAGTTTGTTCATACCAGTCTATTTTCTATCTGTTTGTCTCCTATCTCACTCTGTCTCTCTCTTTATATATATATATATATATATATATAAAGATAAACCTAATGAGTCAGATAAACCTACTAAAGTTTCGCTTAGTGCTCTTCAGGGCTAAGATCCGACCCTTATTTGCTCTACTGAGGTATTGAGCACTTTTTACTTATTAGCTTTAGTTTCCTGCGGTTTTGTATGAATATATATATAATTATATAATAATATAATATATATATATATATATATATATATATATATATAAATTGTTTTTCTTTTGGCCAAATATTGTATCAATAAATTAGTTTCGGTTGGTACGATTATCTTGTTCTTTTTTTTTCTAGAAATTTTTTTTATCCCCGGTTGATGTTTGGTTGTATATTTTTACAATCAAACTATTTGCTGGTTTTTTCTCACCGCGAGGATTTACCAACAAGTTTGGTATATTAGATATAAATAAATAAATAATAAATATATATATATATATATATATATATATATATATATATATAATATATATATTTGTGTGTGTGTGTGCGTGCTGTGTGTTAAAATGTGTATATTAGTTTGTTCGTATCTGTCTGTCTATCTATCTATATATCTATCTGGGGTCTTAGCCTTACCTCTCTCAATATATATATATATATATATATATATATATATATATATATTATATATAATATATATATCTGTGTGTGTGTGTGTGTGTCATTCTATCTGTATGCTAGTGTGTTAGTCTTTTCCTATCTATCTATCTATCTATCTATCTCCATCTGTTTATACAGTTGGGTCAATTGAATTAATGATAGGATTTACATTAGTGATTTTAAAACTAATGGACTCAAATGACTCGGAAAACATGTTTGTCTCTAATCAGCATTTGCTTATAAATGCAAAATCACAGCAAAATCAATCATACTTTTATATTTCTTAATCAAATATCGATTATATACAACAAATAAATAACCTGTTTTTATTTTCTTCTGCATTATCCAAAAATATGAATTACTTTGTATATCATGAGTAAATTGCTATGAGGCAATTTCATGGGCTTGACGGATTTCTTCTCTTCTTCTCTTCTTCTTCTTCTTCTTCTTCTTCTTCTTCTTCTTCTTCTTCATTCTTCTCTTCTTCTCTTCTTCTTCTTGAACTTCTTCTTCTTCTTCTTTTTTTTTCTTCTTCTTCTTCTTCTTCTTCTTCTTGAACATTTCTCTTTTCTTCTTCTTCTTCTTCTTCTTCTTCTTCTTCTTTCTTCTTCTTTCTTCTTCTTTCATTTCTTCTTCTTCTTCTTCTTCTTCTTCTTGAACATTTCTTCTTCTTCTTCTTCTCTCTTGAACATTTCTCTTTCTCTTCTTCTTCTTCTTCTTCTTTCTTCTTCTTCTTCTTCTTGAACATTTCTCTTTCTTCTTCTTCTTCTTCTTCTTCTTCTTCTTCTTCTTCTTCTTCTTCTTCTTCTCTTAAACATTCTTCTTCTTCTTCTTCTTCTTCTTTTTCTTCTTCTTCTTGAACATTTCTTCTCTTCTTCTTCTTCTTCTTCTTCTTCTTTCTTCTTCCTGAACATTTCTTCTTCTTTCTTCTTCTTCTTCTTCTTCTTCCTCTTCTTCTTGCTTCTTCTTCCTTCATTTCTTCTTCTTCTTCTTCTTTCTTCTTCTTCTTCTTCTTCTTCTCTTCTTCTTCTTTATTTTTAACTACATCAATCCATTTAGTCTGTTTATTTCCCAGTGCTCTATTGGCACGACCGTAATCTTTTTTCATTTAGTTTTTCTATCATCCATTCAAATTCATGCTATATATGTTTTTCATTTTTTTCAAATTTTCGACCGTACGTTGCTTGATAATCACATAGGCGAGATACTGATAGTTACAAAGCGCCGTTCGTTTTGTGTCTACGCTACCAGACATTGAAATATATTTTCCATCACTGATATTGACCACCCCTTATCTGTAAATATTGCAAACTATATAATCTTCATACAATGACTGATATTTACACAGTAGCATTGCAACCAAAAAAGCCTTCATCAGATGATGACTCTGGGTTCAGGCATGGTTTCGGGGCCGAAGCATCATTACCACTAACCCAGAGCGCCCCAGCAGTATCTCACGATACCACTAGACTTTGTCGGTTTGATGTCACAATATAGGACTACCATATCCATGCAGCTGCGGTTAGATCTTTCTTCTGAATCTTTTTGAAGTATTTCCTTTTGTCTGGTGGAGAAAGTCCAAGTTTAGACAAAAATGCCGAGGTTGGAGCACTCTCTGACGGACTTTTCATATATGTATGTATTAATCATTTAAAATCCTCGTTCCAGTGTGTAGCTGCTGGTGGTCAAGTGGTTAAGAATCTAACTGATGATAGATTGATCGGGTTTCCACCCCGGCTGGAGGTAGCCTGCTAAGGTATAGCCACATTGAAGAAACATAATACGCTGAAACACAGTTCCTATAGATGACCTATATATATATATATATATATATATGCTAAAAACTATCTCCTTGGTGATAGCCTATGAAAAGGGATAGACTCCCTCGCTAACTGGCTGATACCGACTTAGGCCGCCCGTCGCACTCTTACTATATATAATAATTAGAATTGTGATAATTTATATATATATATATAATATATATATAATATATATAATTATATATATATTATATATAATAAGAATTTGATAATTTGCTTTGAAGCATTTTTTAATTAACAACCAGATACAATATCAGATGCTGGTCGGTTAAGATTATTCAGTTGGAAATACGAGTTGGATGATGTTCTAAATCACGTACAATCACCAGTCAGTGCACCATCAAACAACTGAAGTTTACAACTGTTATAATTTTTATATCATTGCTTATTCATTGTCAATTGTTGATATTATTCCACTTATTATAATTTTTGCCAGACAATTTTTCTTTCTCTCAGTTTTCCATGTTTCTTAAACTGTATCTTAGTCTTCCATATTCTCTTTTCTTTTTCTCTCTTCCATTTATCTGTTCACTCATTATCATCGTCTTGTACATTATTAATTTCAATCCGATAAGTCTTTAATAAATAAAAAAGTAATTGAATCAAATGTTCTTCTGGTCTGTCCACCATTCACCTTTACTTTTCACACACACACACACACACACACACCACAAATCATATATATATATATATAATATATATATATATAATATATATAACATACACATATATATATATTTCATTCACTAATTCATAATATTGCATTAGCTCCTAGTTTATTCAGTTGAAGCACGTTTTAAAAAGTACGCGTAAACAACACCTATTATGGATGCTCACTTTCAACTGAAATTCATAATATCAACCATTAGATATATATACATACAATGTATAACGATTATATACATATATATTTACATTATATATACTACAATATATATATATACATACATACATATAATATATACATAATATTTACATTATATTATTACTAGCAAATAATATGCACCTCGGGTGCCAAGTATAACATTTCTAATAAGTTTATAAGCATAAATTAATAA
>CM042149.1:118717964-118750464 GCA_023376005.1 Doryteuthis pealeii
TGTTATTTGCTTAGTTTTTAGTAATAAAACACAGAGCTCCGATTATGACGTTGATGTCACCATTTGTAAACCCCAACCAGACAACTGGCGCAGACTGAGTAGGATGGCCCATAGAAATGCGACTTACACCCTTCGAGTTTCCTACCTGCTAAACTGAGCTTAAACTGGAAACATATCGTTTAAACCGGAGACATTGTTCTCCATGGCTTCCGGTTTTCTCAACGATCATCCCCGGCAAGGCAGGGAGAGAGACAGGTCAAGCGCTATCGTCACCTCACTCTCAGGCCTGGCCTTTGTACTAAATCGCCATTATGAATCTACATACCTTTAAAAAAGTTTAAATTAGAGAGCTACTAACTATGTTAAATTAGACAAGGTTCACATCTCTGGATGAGACGAACCGGCGCTTGCCAAAAGAAACTCACAGAGAGGGATGCGGCTTTTGTCTGAGAATTGACTAGGACCAACTGATGTCGTTTTTGCTGTAACATTGCAATAGTTGGAAGCCAGAAAAATCTTGTGAGTGTGACACTAAATCGTTTTCACAGAGTTGAATAACATTGTTGGTTATTTTTGAATTTTCGTATCTTTTCCTACGCAAAACATTCTGATATTAGTAATCTTCTCAAATTATTTGTTTTATATAAGAAAGAAACATGAGTTAGTAAAATAAAAGTAAACAAAACAATACAGATGGAATGATTCGGAGATTACAAAACTCATCTATGATAAATAATTAGCCGATTCTCATTCAGCTGTATGTGGTTGCAGAAATCTAATGGGAAAAATAAAAATCCAAACAAGATGTTTTCAAAAAGTGTTAGCATTCGCGAAAAACGGCAGACCAAACACACACACACAACACACCGTGAAGAGGAGAGAGAGGAAGCGCACCTGCCGCAACTGGGGTGAACAGTAAACACAAACTACAAAAAACGGGCAAGAGTCCTGCCGACGAGACACCAGAGACCAAGAAAGCAGACACAAACCATCCATCAATAACGACAGAACAAACGAAGAAAAGATGAAAGCCACACGAATGCAGAAGACATTCCTAACACACACACACACCACACAACACACACACACAACCCACATATATTTATATAATATATAAAAAAGTGTGGTGAACTTAGCCCGTAGTGTCTGGTTGTGTGATGTGCTTTGATTCATGCTGCTTTCACGCGAATTGATAAACTTTTTGACACATCTGTTGGAGATTTTTATTTTCCCACTTAGATCAACTCTTGCAACCCCACACATTACAGTGGGCGGTAAATTAGATCGGCTATTACCTATTATTTATGTCATTAGAAAGAGTTTTGTTATCACGAATATCATTTCCCTGTTTGTTTTATTTGTTTCTCTTATTTTTACATTACTTCTTGGTTTCTATATAAAACCAAACATCAATTTGAGAAATCTTACTAAATCAGTGTTAATCGGATCGTAGGAAACGGAACAAATCAAAAAATTAAACCCCAGACATTATTCAACTCTTGGGGAAAAACGTGATATCTAGTTCACCCACAATGTTTTTCCTTTCGCGCTTCAACCTTTGCATATGTTAGCACTAGCAACGACATCCCAGTTTGGTGTCTATCAAATTCTGCAGACCACAAAAGCCGCCGTCCTGTCGATGAGTTCTTTGGAGCAAAGCGCACCGGTTCCTCAAGTCCCAGAGATGCTTGACCTGTCCAATTTACATACGTATTAGTAGATTCTCTAATACTATACTTTATAAGGGTATTGTTAAGATATTTCTAATGGCGATCTTAGGTTACAGCTCATGGCCCTTGGAGAGTGTAGTGACCAACGCTTTGACCCCTCCCTCTCCACCCTGCCCTGCCGTGGGGATGGATCGTGAGAACCGGGAAGCCATGGGAAGACCATGTCTGGGTCCGGTTTACGATAAGTCATGTTTAAGTCAGTTAGCGATGTAGAACTCGAAGGTGTAGGCAGGCAATTGTTCTTAATGGGCATTGCCTATCATCTGGCGCAGATTGTCTGGTGTTGGGGATTTACACGATAAAAGTAAAGCATCAAACGTCAATCGAACTTGGTGTCTCTATTACCTAACAAACTAACAATACACAGGGCTTTTCTAGATAAGGAGAAATCCCAACAGAAACCAGACCCGAAATTCCCACATAAAAGACAAGACCAGACCTTAGAGATATACCAGACCAAGATGTTAGAAGGATAGACCAAAGCGGTCAGAAGAAGATACCGACGACCCGCAGATATTAAGAAGTAAGAAGGGTTAATACAACGTTATCATAGATTGTACGGTGAAACTCTCAGTAGTGCAACCACTAACCCCCTAACCATTGCTGGAGGAATGAACCTTTTAGATAATGGTATCAGTGATCGTTAGAAACAGAAACTACGTTTACTGCTTACGTCTTAATACCCCTCAGGGGATTGTCGTAAGTCATCAATAGCTATTTTCAAGTCATAGTCAAAAATCATTATATCAATACATAGATTAGTTACTGTTTTTAACACGTGACAGATTGAAATTATATGAAAATAGGCGAATGATAATGCAAGTAGGTTAGCGCAGCGTTATTTTGGGCACATATAATTAACAAAGGATGTGGGAAATGCATTTTCTAACTCAGAGTAGGAAAATTTGATTTCTAACTCTTCAGACTCGCTGCAGCATTCCAACGTTCACAAATGTCATCAAAACTTTGACAAACAGGCCATAAGGGACAAAGCAACTCTTTTTTGTTATGTCCTTATTCCTTTAGACTTGGCTCATATCAAGAATAAAATCTTATTTCTGGAGTTTAATTCCTGCCTTAAATAAAAAAAGAAAAAAAGGGGGGGCCCATGTTATTCCAATCACTTAACTCTCCGTTTTAATTTTTACTTCACCTAATGTAGGCGCCTTCGGGCTCTGCGTCAGTATGTTCAGCCCTGGACCGGTTAAGTTAATTTCTAATGGCCTTGGTAGACTTTAATTCCCAGGCGGCTACTCCCAGGCAAACGGCCTGCCCCCTTGACTTTAACACGGTCTTCGAGAGGGGTTATTGACCAGTGTCCGGGCGCACCCCCTTTAACGATGAAATCTGCCGTGTACGATTCAACGAGCATCTTTTTGTAACCCTATACATCCAGTGAGTCTCAGTTCATCGCAGATCCCACATTTTAAATGTCCTTACTTGTGTTCACACCCGCATATATTGGAACACTTGGGTAAATACCCCAACCCGACTCTCCAGCTTAAACGCCCAACGGCCCAACTCCCTACCCGCCACTAATGACGAACACTTCCCGCCTCCAAATGAGAATCTTTCAAATGGCTCATCTGCCCACCAATTTAATAACTTGGAGCGAATATTTTAAATTAAATCTAACATGTAGATGAATGTTTCATTATCTTTCCTTCGTCTCATTTGTGCTCTCTTGGCTGTGTGAACAACTTTTATTGTCCGTGGCCTGATTAACCTTTTTGTTGCGGTCTAAGGGAAAAGCAAACATGAACTATAAATAAATATACCTTTTGAGAGGACTTGAACAAGATCCGGAGCATAACAATTGCACCATAAAATCTATTCAATCTATAAAGAATGCATTTAAGCTATGGGTGCATTATATGTTTTGTAACAATAGACAACACACCATACGTTACCAGCTACGTCCCATATTCTCACTGGGGCTCGCGCTCCTTCAAAATTCATATATGATAACATATAAAAAAAGAACTTGTGTTATATGTAACCTCGTTTCTAATTACTGATAAAGTTGTCTATAGCGGGTTTCTTTCGTAACGTGCCTCAATTTCACGACACCTACACAAAGTTTTGTTCGGCACGTGGCGTCATCGCACTTGTCGATAAAAAAAGTACAACGGAGAAATATATCGTCCCAAGTGCTTAGCTTTTTGTTTAATTTTTTTTTTTATTTCCAGGGCTTCGTCTCGTGGGCTGTTATCGGAGAGGAGGAAGGCAGGAGAGAAAGAGGAGAGAGGACACTGAATAAATTACTGTGATCCCACAAACAGGACCAGAGGTTCGGTCCGTACCCTACGACCCTCAAAGCACAAAATGAGGACGGTGTATTCTTTTATCTTTCTGTCGTTTCACACGTCACCGACGATTTGACTTCCCGGTTCCGAGTTCAACACCCCGAAACATTTCTGAGTTGACATTCAAATTCTCCATTTCGGGGGGGGGGGTCACGCTCCCGGTCAAAAATCCACGACAACGTTTTAGTGCCTCATCACGTATTTTTTTTAAAAAACCCCTTACTATCCTTCATATTTTACTTCTTCCTCTCTTTATACATAATAGTTAGTCCTCACAAACTCAGGATATTCCCCATCTTGCTACATTAATATACCACTCAGAATTTGAAGTAAGCAATTTTTAAAAATTGTATTTTAGTCTCGCCCTATTTATTCACGCAGGGTAGCAAGAAGAAGATAACTAAAAGTTTACAAAATAAAATCACAAATAAATACTCTATAACAGTTGTTTACAAAACTCTCCTATTGTGCCAAACACATCTCAACAACTCAGTTAATGCTTATCTTACATCTGCCACCAGTTTGCACCTCGTTAATTACTCCCAAACTCATTTGCAATATCCATTTCTATCCCATGGCAACCGTAGCTTTAAAGCATTTCTTCTTCTCTTTCTCAATTACCCCCCTCCGACCCATTTACAAGACAAATACTGAATTTTTCAATCAAATTTACCTTGTCTATTCTCATCCTTCGGGTACGCTATTGCGCTTTGTAATGTATTCTCGCTCCACCGTTCAGGGGTCTAGAGGAGCGTACAAAAAATCTGGAGCAGTCTCAGAACCGACTGCGCACTGATATTTTCTTCGCTTGCCTGTGGTACCGAGCTAAGAAAACTTCTTATTTCATTTCCTTCTTCTACCTAACCCCACTTCCGGTCTCCAGCCGTCCTTGCCCATTTGTTGAAAGCCCCGGCGCCTCTAATAAAGCGGTTCGTCTTATTTTATGACCAGTTCGGGATATGCCCCTCCCAACGCACCACACACCCCGGGACCCCGACACTGTGCTCTTTGCTCATAACAGCCGGTTCCACCCTCGGGAACGCGAACAAAGCACTCTGAGTGTAAACGCGGAAAACTAATTTCTGACTTGTGCACCATTAGCTTTCCACATTCTCTGCAGGGCTTTTGAGGCGTCATTTTGGCCTGAGGTAGTTTGTTTCATATCTCCAACAGTAGACGCACGACTCCATTGACTGCTCTGTATTTCTCTGGTCGATCGTCAAAGGGCCAGTGCTGAGGTGCTACCCGCATGAGAATCTAGGAACCAAGCAAATCTGCTTCTCTGATTGTCGCGATCTGTCCGGTTCCCTGAAAAAAACAAATCTGGTTGCGGTCTCTCGTCAATACACTTCACGCAAGTGTCATAACCCATATCGGCATGTGCCGATTCTTCTCCACAATGCGAGAACTTATAATTGACCGATATAACTCTCCTTATACATATCATTCAGACTCCCTCCCTCATCTTGTCAGACCTACGTCCCTTACTAGCTATGCGGGAACAACCCGGCAAAAGCCCCAAAAACCTAACTGTCTGTGGAGCTCTGTTAAGGCAGTACATAATTAAGACAACACAAATACGAGGCAGTAAACGGTATGTCACAAGTTGCTACATTGAAACAGGAGAACGTAGAATTAGCACAAGGGAAAGTATGTGGACGAAGCACACGAGAACCAAGGAAAAAACCAAACATATGCTGCTTGCCTGCCGGCGCATCGAACACCACGCGCCCTTCGCTCCGCCATGCACAAAATCAACACCACTATGCTCGCTCTATTGGGCACCCTGGACGCGCACGCGAGGTTCGACTAGATGTGCCCGCGGATGTTGTGGCCAGCTAACTTGGCATGCCCATTAAATGCCAAGAAGTGTACGTCGACCGCGCTGGAGGCCACGTCGGCACCCAGCCAGCAGTCGAACCGAACGAATCGGCGCTTTTCAGAAGAAATGCGATTCTTCCGTGGCTCCCGAAGCAGAAAACCAAACCTACTAGACTAAATAGTGATTCTTAGAACTGCTAAACAGATTATTTCGATACGACGGACTGGGATCTTCCCCCACTAGCATGTAGGACCTGAAGGAGTGTTGACCAACAGAGGTCTGGCTTAGTTGAGCAAGAGCTTCGAGACTCGGCTGTTTTCTGCGTCAGCCCCTCGGCGTGAGCTTCCGTTGAATTCGGAGGTCACTTTGGCCCCCCTTTCTATTTTTCCCGTTATTTTTATAAGGTATGAGAGTTACCGCTCCGACCACATAGCACAGTCTTTAGAACTGACAACGCGTTCGCTTACCTCAATAGTACACATTGTTCTGCCACTGTATCAGTCAGTTCAGCACGGCATCATTCACATTATGTAGATACGTATACTCACTATAACAATATCACATACTATATAGCGAGAGACCCGAGATTTAAACCATATCATTCTTTGATGTTGTATCCATTACATAATTGAAAACATCCTTGCATAATTTATACCGCACGTCATAAATTATGCTGTAGTTAGAATTTGAGAGTAAACTTCGTATAGACTTAAAATCCGGAAGGTGGGTAATTTTCTCATACATAATAGGTGGGATTATGCAGATGACATGAAGATGATCCCAACTGACTTTCCGTTAGAAAGCGCACGATTGACCGTGTGAGAATAAGTTTTGATTTAGTTAATCAGTTCCGACCCAGCTTTCATGGAGCGTAGACGTCGCTGTCAGCTCTCGGGGTCGAACTCACCCGCAGTGAAATCAAGGGGCTGGGGAAATAAAAGCTTTATTATTAAGGAAACAACCAAGTCTTTTTTGGTAATTAAATTTTAAAACAAGCAATGTCTAGTCCAACAGGAAGAAGAAGACCAACCCTTAAAAGAAGCCCAACAGATCACCAGATAAGATGACGGCCGAAGTAGAAGCTAAGTAATCAAGTAAGACCACCTATTATCAATTATCATCATCTACTCTCTCTATCTGTCTCTCTCTCCTCCATTATATACCCGAGTATGTTAGAAGAGTTATATAATACTTTTCAAATCCTAGATGTGATAATTCCATTTAACTTTGCGCTAATACCCTTGGGAAAGGTATGAATCCTACTCTCCCTCTAGCTATGGATAATAGTAGGGCAGACTGGGCTCTTTAACCTTGGTTAGGCAACCAGTCTAGGAGAAGGACAACTCAAGAAGAAATTGACCTTGTGTCACATCCTGCTCGTGTGGAGGGGTTGGTAAATATATATATAATACTTTTTTAATAATTAATTGCCATTAGTCCCAGGCCAACTTTGACCCAGATTTATAGTGTGTTTTTTAAGTCCCATCTATGGTTCATAAAGATCTATTTGAAAATTATTTGAATTTCTGGGGTTATATAATAATAAAATAAAGCTTTATTATTAGAACATCCAAGTCTTAATGTTAATTAATTGTTAAACAAGCAGGTTTAACCCAATCATAATAATTAACAAAGAAGAAGACCAACCCTTAAAAAATGCCCAACAGATCGACAGAGAAAAAGGCCGATGAGTTAGGACCAGTACAACCAGCAAGCAGAGTAATCAAATAAGACCTCCTATCAACTATCATAAACTATTCTGTCTAATCTGTCTCTGTCTCTGTCTCTGTCCTTCTAATCTTTTCTTATATACCGGAGATGTCTCTCTATTATATACCCGATGTTTTATAAGGCTTATATAAAAACATTTATATATATCATATATATATATATATATAGTATATATCGTGTACAGGCACATGTTTTTGACTTATCGGTTCTATTCGGTGTGGCTAGACATTTGTAAGCTACCTACTTTATATATATATATATATATATATATTTGTGTGTGTGTGTGTGTGTGTGCGTGTGTATTACCACTGTGTATGGTTAACAGCTGATGAATGGGTGTGCAAATGTATGCTGTATTATTATGAGTGCTCAATATCCGTGACAGAGAAATTATATAATCATTTATATATATATATATTATATATATATATATTATATCATATATAATATATATATTATATTATTTTGTGTGTATATCAAATTACAGGGATACTTATCTGCGATCATTTGGTTTCATGCACTTGTACAGAGCAATCTTCAGACATGAATTATTAATGCAAATATAAAGTGAAAAAGAGACGAAAGAAGAAGAAAGAAAGAAAGAAATAAACGGAAAGAGGAATTGATGTATGAAAGGAAATTATAAAGTGAAAAAAGGAAGAGTATGAATGAGATTGACGAAATAAAATAAATGAAGAACTTAAAACAAGTTTGTAGTAATGATTAAGAAAGAAAGAAAAAAGAAAGAAAGAAAGAAGAAGAAAACGGAAAGAGGAGTGATGTTTGGAGAGGAAATTGTAAAAGAAAGAGAAGAAGAGGTGGAAGTAGATTTAGGGAAAAGAAAAGAAGAAGTAAATTATTGCAGCGTAATACAAGTTTGTGTTAGAAGAAGGAAGAAGAAGAAGAAGAAGAAGAAAAGAAGAAGAAGAAGAAGAAGAAAGAAGAAGAAGAATGAAGAAGAAGAAGAAGGAAGAAGAAAAGAAGAAGAAAGAAAGAAGAGAAGAAAGAAGAAGAAAAGAGAAGAAGAGAAGAAGAAGAAGAAGTGACAAAGAAGAAGAAGAAGAAGAGAAGAAAGAAAGAAGAAGAAGAAGAAGAATAGAGAAGAAGAAAAGAAGAAGAAGAAACGTAGGAAGATAGAAGAAGAAGAAGTGACAAAGAAGAAGAAGAAGAGAGAAGAAGAAGAAGAAGAAGAAGAAGAAGAAGAAGAAGAAGAAGAAAGAAGAAGAAGAAGAAGAAGAAAGACGTAGAAGATAGAAGAAAAAGTGACAAAGAAAAGAAAAAAGAAGAAGAAGAAGAAAGATGACAAGAAGAAGAAGAAGAAGAAGAAAGAAAGAAGAAGAAGAAGAAGAAGAAGAAGAAGAAGAAGAAGAAGAATGACAGAAGTTGAAATAAGAGACTGAGAAGGAAACCCGAATGAGCCCTAATTATGAATGAATAAGAAACGGGAACGATTTACAAAAATGAAAAAAAAAGAAAGAAGGACCAGGAAACCAATAAGAATAAGAATGATATGAAAAGAAAAAAAGGAAAAGAAGTAAAGTAATACAGAGGCGCTACTAGACTTTCCCTCCTCCTCCTCCTCCCCCCCCCCCCCCATCGTCCTATTTCCATTTTTCCAGCCGCGAAGCCTGGCTGTCGGTTCAATATTGTTTGCTGTTCTACTGTAACGGAACTGTCAGCAAGGCCAAACACAAACGGCGAATTCTCGGATCATTGTTCCGGCTCTTCGTTGTGCAAAGCGGGCCGAGGCGGACAGAGAGCAGACAAGCGTTGTTTTTAACTACATCATCCAACACACAACTCAGAAATATCACCACCAACACCACCAGCACCCACCGGCACCATTCCCCTAACCACCCGCATCAACCTCCTCCTCAGTCGCATCATTTCTCTTCCATCGCCTCTTTTCATCCTAAAACTCCTCGCCCGACAATTATCGATCCGAGATTTCACAAGATCGTTTCCTGTGGATGTCGAACGAGTGGAGAAAGCAGTAAAAACAATAACAAAAACAAAAACAAAGACAAAAAAAAACAACAACAAACAAACAAAAAAAATACAGAAAAAAAAATGGCGGCAAAAAGGAAAGAGAAATTCAGGTCAACTCTGCCATGAATTTTCTGCAGACGAGCGACACATGGGAACGAAAATATATTTTAGATCTAAATAATCAAGTTTCCGGGTTCTATCTAAGAATACAATTTAAAAAAAAAAAAAAAAAACTTTTATTTCATTTTATTCAAACTTTTTTTATTTTTACTTTCTGATTATTTCTCTTTCTTGTACTGTCAGCTGTGTGTATAGAACACCCGACTGCACCTTTGCAGAGGGGTAAATAAATAAATAAATAAAATAAATAACACTCCCACCAATGGGGCCACATGTTAGCTGTGGGTGGCAACCCGTAATGCCTAAGAACATGAATGGTTAATAAAGTTTCCGGGTTCAATCTAAAAATACAATTAAAAAAAATAACTTGTATCTTATTTCATTTTATTTAAACTTTTAAAAATTTTTAACTACAGGGTGTTGAAAGAAAAAACTTTTTTAAATTTTGACTTTCTGATTATTTTTCTTTCCTGTACTGTCAGCTATAGAACACGCCGACTGCACCTTTGCAGAGGGGTAAAAAATAAAATAAATGAATAACACCCCCACCAATGGGGCCACGTGTTAGCTGTGGGTGGCAACCCGTAGTGCCTAAGAACATGAGCGGTTAATAAAGTTTCCGGGTTCTATCTAAAAATATAATAAAAAAAAATCGTATTTTATTTCATTTTATTTAAACTTTTTTAAAATTTTACTTTCTGATTATTTCTATTTTCCATATTCTCAGCTGTGGCTGTAGAATACGCTGACTGCACTTTTGCAGAGGGGTAGAAAAAAAAACACGTGTTAGCTGTGAGTGGCAACCCGTAATGCCTAAAAACATGAGCAGTTAATAAAGTTTCCGGGTTCTATCTAAAAATACAATTTTTAAAAAAACTATAATTTTATTTCATTTTATTTAAAATTAAATTTTTTTTTTTTTTCTGATTATTTCTATTTCCCGTATTCTCAGCTGTGGCTGTAGAATACGCTGATTGTACCTTTGCAGAGGGGTAGAAAAAAACAAACAAAAAAACAAAAAAAACACCCCACCAATGGGACCACGTGTTAGCTGTGAGTGGCAACCCGTAATGTCTAAGATCATGAGCGCCTAATAAAATTTCCGGGTTCTATCTAAAAATACAATTTAAAAAAAACTTGTATTTTATTTCATTTTATTTAAACTTTTTAGAATTCTTAATTTCTGATTATTTCTCTTTCCGGGTTCTATCTAAAAATACAATTAAAAAAAAACTTGTATTTAAAATCTTTAAAAACATTTTTACTTCCTGACTATTGTTTTTTCCCGTTCTCTCAGCTGTAGCTGTAGAATATGCCGACTGCACCTCCGCAGAGGTTTAAAACCCTCCGACTATCACTAACTGGGCTACCTGTTAGCTGTGGGTGACAACCCGTGCGTATGCCTATGAACATGATTGTAGCGGTTGAGAGGTTATCAAGTTTCGGGGTTCTATCTAAAAGTACAATTTAAAAAATATATTTCATTTAATTTTTTAAAATTTTTACTTACGACTATTTTTTCTTTCCTGCAGTGTCAGCTGTGAGTGTAGAGTACGCTGAATATTCTTCTACAAAGGATTACGAACCGCACCACCATCAACAATGGTGGCACCGGTATGGGGACTTTGGCCCCTATTTACGTGCATGTGGAATTGAACACATTAAAATAATTAAGTTCTCTGAAACAAGTAATTTTACAATTGTATAAGTTAAGTTTAGAATTATGTAAACAAAAGAGAATCGAATAAATATTAGTTTAGAAATATTTTAGCAACAATAGAAACAATGGTTTAAATTCCATTGAAAATATGTACGCCATCGGAATGTTACAAAATCATCCGATATTTACGTCATTAGAAAACAGCTGATATTTGAAAATTGCAATATTAAATCTAACTTAATGATCGCGTAGGCAATGACAAAAGAAAATTATAAAAAGGCTCATAGAGTTGAAAAACTTCAGTGGGAGCTTACGCTCTTCTCGACTCAACAGAGTTGGAGCTGATGCTCCTAACTCGACAGTGGGAACAGACCCTCTTCCCAACTCGACACAATGGGGAGAAGACGCTGTCCGAAAACATAAAATACGTCTCAACAGGTCCGTCTATTTTTTCGTTTCATATTTTCTCTATCTCCTACTCAATACGACACAAGTTTCAATCACAGACATTGTTTTATCAAAACTGCTACAATTTGACATATCCAATCACACAACTTTAAACAATACATGAGCACTTTACAAACACAACTACGTACAGACACATAAAGTCTGCAACACCACTGAAAGAACAAAATTATACCAATTGTATTTATGTATATAAAGTTTGTTCTTTTATCAATTTTGTCTTCTTTTGTTTTCTACGGAAACTACATTTCCGTAGTAATATATCATTTAAATTGTGGGGATCAAAACTTGGATCTTCTTCACACACACAAACACCAAACAATCACGGTCCCTACACCGGTTAGCTATGGGTGGCAACCCGTACGTATGCCTAAAAACATGATTGTGTTGTCTGAGCGGTTAATCAACTTTCCGAGTTCTATCTAAAAATATAATATGGAGGGACGTGGTCTAATGGTTAAAGTCGTAGGTACTGGACTCGTCGATCCGAGTTCAATTCCTGGACGAAGATGTTTGCTTTTCACATGGCGCTAATACCCTTGTGAAAGTTATGTAAAGTTTTTAAGTGCCATCCGTGGCCAGTTGAAAAGGGCTTAAAGAAAGTCCTATGTTATGGAATCCTTTGGTGATCCTTTCGTAAGCGTATAAGTCCTATCCTGCCTATTGGTAAAGGTTCAGTGATTTAATCCTATATCCGTCGTCAATGTACGCTGTAGTAATTATGACCAGTAGGGTGGGTTAAGTACTGTATCAGCCTCAGACTACTGCCAGTGATTGGCTAAGGAATAGATCACATGGTCTCGCCTAGTTCATAAGTAAGAGCGAGGATCCAGCAAACACCTTATATATCATAAATTATCAACAAGTTATGAATCTAATTCTCCCTCCAACTATGGGTAAATAGCAGGGCAGGCCGGGCTCTTTAACCATGGATAGGTAATCAGTCTAGGAGAAGGAAAACTCTGAATTCAACTCTGTTAACCCCCGTTTAAGAAATTAACCTTATGTCGCATCCTGCTCGTGCGGAGAGGTTGGTAAATATATATAATAAAAAAAAATGTTTTATTCTGTTTCAATTTTTAAAAATTTAAAATTTTAACTTTTCGACTATTGTTCTTTCCCGCACTATCAGCTGTGGTTGTAGATTTGGCAACTGCACCTCTGCAGGGGGTAAGACCCCACGACTACCCTAACCACCACAAATGGGGCCACCTGTTTAGCTGTGCATAGCAATCCGGAAAGCCTCAGTCGCATAATTTCGTGTCCATTGTCTCTTTTCATCCAATAACTCCTTACCCGAATACGGCAACTGCACTCATAAAGAAAAAGAATTCGGCGGATAAGCAGCACCTGATAATAAAGATTTACATTTTCCATTTCAACTTTGGACGATTTGGACGGTCTCATTTTTAACTAGAGGATGTTTTAAGATGATTATGGTTGTACTTTTAAGGAACACGAGTATCAACTGTCTTTGTTTGTTTGTTTGTTTTTATTTTCTAATTATTTTGAATTTTTTTCTGTGTAGCATGTGCTTTTTCTTCCCTTTCCTTAAAATTAAAACAGAATTGTCCATTATTTTGCTGAGGTGACAACACTCATATGGAAAAAAGAATTCGGGGGATAAGCAACACTTGATGATCAGGATTTACATTTTTCCATTTCATCTTGGACGATTTGGACGGTCTCATTTTTAACCAGAGGGTGTTGAAATATGATTATGGTCGTACTTTTAAGGAACACGAGTATTAACTGTCTTTGTTTATTTGTTTATTTTTATTTTTATTTATTTGTAATTTTTTTTAGTGTAGCATGTACTTTTTCTTCCCTTTCTTTATAATTAAAATATAATCGTCCATTATTTAGCTGAGGTGACAACACTCATATGGAAAAAGAATTCGGTCGGATAAACAACACTTGATATTCAGGATTTACATTTTTGCATTTCATCATGGACGATCTCATTTTTCACCATAGGATGTTGAAAGCTGATTATGGTTGTACTTTTAAGGAACACGAGTATTAATATATAGATTACAACAATAATAAAAGATACGTAACACACCAAAGTAATACCAGACAACAAAAAAGCACATTAAAATAAGTAAAAAAATAACAAACATATAAAAAAAAAGAAAAGAAAAACAACAAAACAAACACACACACACGAAAGAAAAAAAAACCCAGAAAATAACAATATCACTTTTTCATTTTCAGATGAAAAGCAAACCTTTGAGCAAATTTCTATAAGAGCCTACAGCACCCGTTAAGCTTTTGTGGTGACTGAAGAAAAGAAAACATGAATATAATAATACATAATCGTTCCATTACCCAAAAAAGGATGGGGGAGTCTAACATCAAAATCCAATTGTTCATGTTCAGAACAAAGCTAGAGGTACCACAACCACCCTCCCCCCATTATATCCCCAGCCCCGACCAGACCCCCGGGCAGTCGAAGATACCAAAAGTAATCATTTGTGAGGCACGCGTTCGAATGTTGCCTACGGCCCCGACTGCAGCTATTAAATCATCTCCAACGAATTTTATGCTAACCTGTTCGATTGAGTCACGTGTCTTTGTTTAAACCAATCTCTTTTCAACACGTATTTGTTTTCCGGTTTGAAGGGAAATATAACATTTTTTTAAAAATCAATCTACCAGGCTGTACGAGATGATGATTATAATACGAGGGTGATTTAAAAATTAATGCCATTTTGTTTGGACAGGTATAATTACCAACACAGGAACATGTATCATACGTCAAAATGTAGCTGGTCCTCACTCTCCACATAGTCACCGTTTCTCTCAATAGCAATTTTCCCCGTAAAATTCTGTTGACTGTTATTTGAGCCACTTTTTCACTACAGATTTCACTTCCTTGTCACTGGAATAATGTTTGCCACTCAAACTCTCTTTCATGGAGCCGAAGAGAAATGCCAACAGCTAAAGGAATACGAGGAGTGCTAAGTTAAACGAGGAAGTGGGTTGGATAACCCGAAATACTGCATGGGATTTCATCTGAGTATCACCGCTGAGATACTGCGTTAGTAGAGGCTGAGTTTTAACAAGCTGCTGGGCTACATAGCCTAAGTAACGGTTACAATCCTTAAATAGCATGGTGGGTCTCAAATTAAGCAAAGGGGCTGGATGAATGACTGGTAGATTGTAGCAAAAATGTCCGACATAGTATCGTCTTAGTCCCTAAATACAAGACAAATTACAAGGGAAGTAATAAGGAGTTACAGAACAGGTGTAGGGTTAACAGGCTAAAATGGTTGCAAGGAAAGTCGAGGAATTTGTGTTACACACTGGACCCGTCAAAGAACACAAACACTTGTATTTAGGAAAATGTTAGATGAGATGTTTATTTTCCCCAGTTCCCCGTACAACTGAGAGTCGTTGGCAGGGTTACGCAACGTGGAGCCTTCGGGAGTTCTTTTCAAGTGATCTCGAACCTGATCGTCGTCTCTCTAATCGATCTCTACGGGCTCCTTTTATTGTAGTCTGACCCCCGGTGGCACGCCTCTTTGTTCGTGACACCTAAGCAGTTTTTCCTGTAGATACGCCTCTTCGCCCACGCAGGCTGTTTTCATTGGCTATGGGCTACGCCTACAGATTTCTGCACCGAAATCATGCCAAATATTCACCTGCATTTCCAGGTGCAAAAGGTCAGGTCAAGGCCACACCCTGTTTTCGTTTCCAGGCTGCACCTGACCACCATGCACTTCCTATTCAGCCTGGTCCTTCGGTGCACTGATCAGACAATATATTACATTTGTAAAGGCCGTTTAGAATGACTGTTAAAAGGTAGCAGAAAGTTTCTGATATAATATTGTCTAAATACAAGACACAAACGGGGAAGAATTAAATTAAGAAATTACTGGCTGACAGTAGCTTATACGTTAACATGGCTGAGTAACGTAAAGGTACATTTCGTGGAAATTAATACCTAGAGATACGGACAGGAGAAAGTATATCACAATTTAGCACGTACATAATATTTAATATCTAAGTATAATAACAACGCCGATAATAAACACTGTTTAGTACAGAGAAAGAGGTTGATAATATAAGGTCAGTTTAGGAATTAAACATGACAAGAAAGAACAACAAATTCCACACTTTTGATCTTATCTCCCTCCCCACCATATCTATGAAAGATTTCTTTAGACCAATCAAATCCTCACAAACTCTATCCCGTTCTCCTGACTTCATCACCAAACTCACCCCTCACCCGTTCACTTTCTCTTCTATAAAAACAAATGTATGATGCCAAATGTTCAAATAAATGACTGAAGAAGTCATGCTCAATAGACGATGAAATATATATCTCCTACATCTACTTGTTTGAGTTGTTCTTTTGTCCACGTTTCCCCTCTCTTCTTTTACGACATTTTGTCGGATTTACTCTAATCCTCCTACTACTACTACACACACACACACACACACACACACACACACATATATATATATATATATATATATATATATATATATATATAAGTGAATAATGATATAGATGAATTCTAACCAATGCAGAATCTACATTTATGGAAAAACCATTGTGAAAAATTCACCTTAAAAAAAGCCCGTATGTATTGTATGATTCTCGTACAAAAGTAAAAGTAAAGTCGTCGGGCGGCCTAAAGTCGGTATCAGCCAGTCAGCGAGGGAGTCTATCCAATTTTCAATAGAGCTAGAACAAGGAGATTATTTTGGCGTCTGAGGTGGAGCCCCACACCTACCATCAGCTCCTTACTTTGCCGCACATACCCCTGTGCTACTCATACGCTGAGTTGGCGAGGACCGGTATCGAACTAGGAACCTTGTGGTTTCTAGCCGAACGCTCTACCGACTGAGCTAACCCGGCCCCTTAATATATAACATATAAGTAGAGCACGGTAAAAACTCAGAGTTTCACGGTTACTATTTCCAGGTGAGCTGGCAATCCACACATCCAAGTTATTCAACTTAACTACTGTATACTTATCATACCATCCTTGTTATAGTCATGTGACTAAAAAAGATTAGGTATTTACCCAACACGTTCACCATACACCCCACACACACATATATGTATATATATATATATATATTATATATATATATTATATATGTATATATATGTATATATATGTATATTGGATGAGGATGCCAAAATGGAGAACATTTCGGGTTTATAAGCTGCAGCACAAACAGGATTGTTCAACAGGTGTCGCCCAATGGCGGAAGGGGAATATGAATTACTTGGTGGAGAAGAGTGGTCAAAGTTGTTGTTGCGGATATAAGATGGAATGTGTTGGCTTATTCTGACCTCCAATCTTTGGGTAGTGCGCCCAATGTAGCAAAGATTGGAGGTCAGAATAAACCAACACATTCCATCATATATATATATATATATATATATATATATATATATATATATTGAAGAAATGGATACAACAGAAACCTACTCGAGTTTCATCGCTAGAATCATCAGGGTTAAATCCACTGAATTAATCGAGTTACCGATTAATTGCAGCTGATCACACGTATGTTCATTGAACATTCATTATTATTCAATGAACATACATGTGATCAACTGCAATTAATCGGTAACTCGATTAATTCAGTGGATTTAACCCTGATGATTCTAGCGATGAAACTCGAGTAGGTTTCTGTTGTATCCATTTCTTCAATGAATTTGCTCTACTTTGTATTGAGCACTTTGTATTGGTTTTATCACGGACTTAACCCCTGGATCCTTTGCACCTCCAACGATCATGCCCATATTCACCGGTAAGCCACCCTTTATATATAAATACACACACACATATATATATATGTGTGTGTGTATGTGTGTGTGTGTCAGTGTGTGCGCGCACAAGGGCGATTGCATATACGTATGTGTATTTGTATGTAGCATTTAGTGCTTTAACACTTACGTCCCCGACGATGGAAATGGCAAGCCAAATTTTCCTTACCTTTAGGTAAAATGAAAACTCTGAACTAAAACCCACTATGAAGACGTAATGGACCAGCACGGGAGGTAAAAGGCCCATCAATCCCAATGTTTCACAGACGGTGCGTAAGCTGGGGTTGTGCAATGAATTGAAAAAATATATTCATGTAACTCAAAAATAATAAATCTTATTTTAGTTTATTCAATTATCGTATATACATATATATATTAATAATTTGAAGGAAATTACAATGTGTATAAAAAAGATGTTGTTTTTTGTCTTATCGATTTCAAAGAAAACTTTATCTTCAGAGACGAAAATCAGAAATGAACGTGCTTAAGTTTTTTTTGCGTGGTCATACTTTTTCTTTCTTTTTCTTCTTTTTTTTCCTCTTGGAGAGAGAGAGAGAGAGAGAGAGAGAGAGAGAGAGAGAGAGAGAGAGAGAGAGAGAGAGAGAGAGAGAGAGAGAGAGAGAGATGGATAAATAGATTTCACTAGCGCAAGACCAATGAGATTGTTTTTTTAGCGTCTGAGGCGAAGCGCCACACCTAATATCAGCTCCTCACTTTACCACACAGATACCTGTGGTATTGATACGCTAAGATGGCGAGAGTCGGTATCGAACCAGGAATCTTGAGGTTCTCAGCCGAACACTACCGATTGATGTAAACAACCCCTAAAGAGAGAGGGAGAGGGGGAGGGAGAGAAAGAGAGAGATATTGATTGATATGAAAGCTGAGAAGGTAAAACACACACCTCAATAGATAGATAGATAGATAGATAGATAGAATGATATATGCAGAGAAGGAAAAACAGGTTGATAGATGGATAGATATTCAGATAGATCTTAAACCTGAGAGAATAATAATCTCACTGAGATAGATAAATTGTTAGATAGATAGATAGATAGATAGAAAGATATATGGTTAAAAGTCGGAAAAAATTCTGTTGTATCATTGACACATAAGCGCAAGTACATACATGCAAACACTTGTTCACATAAAGAAATGTACACGAATGTATATAGTGTGTGCGCTGGTGTATATATGCGTATGTGTGTGTGAGTGTATGTATATATACACAAGTGTGTGTGTGTGTGGGGTGTGTGTGTGTGTGTGTGTGTGTGTGTGTGTGTGTGTGTGTGTGTGTAAAAGCATTTTTCATTTCAAAGATAAACATTCATTAATCAAACAAAGAAAACAGAGAAATTAAAATAAATCTTCGCGCATGCGCTTTTGTGAATCATACTAGAAGGACAATTCGAAGTCGGGGAGGGGGATGTTAGTGAGATAAAGCATAGAAATATGAAAGGAAAAACAAAAACAAAAACAAACACAAAACAAAAGAAAAACAAACAAAAAAAAGAAAGAAAAAAAAAAAAAGAGTGTGAATCAAAAGAGGAGAAAAGAGAGCGCGCGCAATTGAAAAGCATATGCAATGATTCATTGGGGGCCGGATCGGTTCACGTTTGCGACTCGACGAAGGGGAGGGGGAGAGCTCAGAGGAGCATAGAGAGAGTGAGAGAGAGAGAGAGAGGGGGGAGGTAGGGGAGAGAGGGGGTACAACGTAGATGAATGAATGCGCGCGCATATGGGACCTTCCCCATTCACTGTCAGTTTATTCGATGTCTATATCGTCAAACAAATCTGGATTTTCGCGTAAAGAAAAGAAAAACTACACAACAACAACAATAACAATAACAAAAAAACAACACTAAATGCAGTTTCGTACGAATATAGACATCAGATCATCAATGCGCTTATATACAAAAGTACCCCCCCCCCCCAAAAAAAAATGCATCTGAATAAGTTTGAGCAAATGTACTTTCTGTATGCACCGTCATCTTTTTGTATTAAAAAAAAACAAATATGCAAATTGAGTATTTAATAAATTGTCTTACGTACAGGAACAAGTTTTGTCGATCCAATCTCCAAGATAGATTGATAGAAAAGAAAGATGTGACAAGTTAGAACAGATATGGACATTCGAACAGTCTTAGTCTTAGCATTACATGAATATGTACAGACTGGCGGACAGACAGAGAAACAGACAGACATACAGACAGACACACCCACACACACATACACACACACACGATTACACACATCACATACATGCACACATTAATCTATATCTATTTATCTATCTATCTATCTATCTAATCTATATCTATCTATATTTCTGTGTCTATTCATATCTATCTATGATTCTATCTATCTATCTATCTATCTATCTATCCCTGTATGTTCATATCTATGCCAGTCTATTCATATCTATCTATTTATCTATCTCAGTCTATTCATGGCTCTTTCCTTCTCTCATTCACTCTGTCTGTCTGTCTGTCTGTCATTCTCTCTATATATATCTCTCAATATATCTCTCTCTCACTATCTGTCTGTCTATCTATCTATCTATCTATATATATATATGTATATATATATATATATATATATATATATATATATATATACATATATATATACGTTTATTGATCTTATTTAAGTCAGTTCATATCTATATATCTATCTATTTCTCGTTTCCATCTACTTCATCTCTCTCACACTTTCTCTCCCCATCTCTCTCTCTCTCTCTTTCTCTTTCTCCCTCTTTCTCTCTCTTCTTCTCTCTCTCTCTTTCTTTCTCTTTCTTTCTCTCTCTCTCTCTCTCTTCTCTTCTCTCTCTCTCTCTCTCGCTCAGCATGTACCAGGTAAGTGGCAGATGCAATGAATTATAAATGGACAGCAGCGATCGCATTAACTGATCAACGTCCTTACATTGTCATCTGACATGTTATTCCAATACGTCCATGGCTTTAAATTAACAGCTTATCTTGAAGTAAAGATAGAACTGGCCCCTTGAATATAATCTGGGACAATATAAAATGCCGCGAAAAAGACTGAGGAAAAAGAGGGTCGAAAACTTAATTTATTTTTCTATGGAATTGGCATGTTGAAGATTAATTGTCAAGTCAATTGCACTATAATAGGAAAAGTGACAGAATATTAAATGATTTTGTGTTAGTGACAGGAAATCCCCTGATGGGAGGCTGATGACTCTCCGTATCTTTGGGCGAAAACCTAAGCTCATCACCAGACTAAGAGTTTTTGTCAGGAAGCACAGGTATCAATCATCAATTTTACTTATGTATGCTGATATACAAGTTGTGTCAAAAAGTATCGAGATTTTTTTGGTACTTTTTGACACCCTTTGTATTCTAAATAGAAGAACGTTCCATTCATTGTTCATTTCTATCTTGGTAAATACAGCTTCAAACTTGGCAATTTTATAACACACCTTGTATTCTGAAAAAGAAATTAACGTTCCATTCATTGTTCATTTCTATTTTGGTAAATACAGCTTCAAACTCGGCACTTTTATAACACACCTTGTATTCTGAAAAAAAAAATTAACGTTCCCTACATTGTTCATTTCTATCTTGGTAAATACAGCTTGAAACTCGGCAATTTTATAACACACCTTGTATTCCGAAAAGAAAAGTAACGTTCCATTCATTATTCATTTCTATCTTGGTAAATACAGCTTCAAACTCTGCACTTTTATGACACACTTTGTATTTTGAAATAAAATTAACGTTCCATTCAATTTTCATTTCTATCTTGGTAAATACAGCTTCAAACTCGACACTTTTATAGCACACCTTGTAATCTGTAAAAGATTAACGTTCCATTCATTGTTCATTTCTATCTTGGTAAATACAGCTTCAATCTCGATATTTTTATGACACACCTATAATGTGTTACTATGGGTCTAATTGAGAAAATTAAATATTTTATGAGAAAGAAGGTCCACAAAATGTTTTTTTTCGAAAAAAGCTTTTATAATATATATATATATATATAGGGGTAAACTATAGACACGTGTTATATACCTTCTAAATAGAGTGCTCAACCGAGAACGGGAAGCGTATAATAGGGGTAAACGATAGACACGTGTTTCGAGGTATCACCTCTCATCAGTATAGCTATACGGTTTTAGCAGCTGCCTCTGGCTGGGTTCGAAACCCGAACGAACTTACGCTCGCCAAGCTTCTTACCCACACATCCACAGTCAGTCGCCAAGTATAGCAGGCTATTTAATTGCTATATTTCTAAGGGGAAATGACCTTCACCTAGAGTTCTCAAACTTTGTAAACAAAGTGATATATATATATATATATATATATATATATATATATATATATATATATATATATATATATGTTGAATTAAACAAAAGACACATCTCCTGTTTAACAATTTTATTTGTCGTTTTTTCAAGTTTTCTGGCCAACTTTTTAATAATTGGGTGGAATTTGTTGATGATTAGTCCACCAAAGTTAATGTCCCGAGTAGTTTCGGCACTTCGAAGTGCCATCTTCAGGGGTGATGTGTTCCAGTTTTTTCAAATTATATTAATGGATATGGAGGCTGGAAGCAGGAGAATTGATGGGAAAGGTGCTATAGGCATTTTAAAATGTGTGTACTGCACAGGAAATTAATTTTGTTTAAGTATGGTTTGTATTACTTTATGTATAAAGCCTTTCCTTTCATTATCATTAGCTGACAATATATATATATATATATATATATATATATATATATATATATATATAGATAGATAGATAGATAGATAGATAGATAGATAGCTACAGTCAAAATGATGAATATTATTTTCTTAATCTTATGTATTTTCCAGAAATGTCAAGGTACCTTCCTCTTTTACAAAGGTTTATTTTTCGACGGACTGTTCTTTCACTTATTTGCGTTCTTTTAACTGAATACTAGGTTGACATCACGTGACCGCGAATAAAACAACACCCTTAAGTGAAAAAAACTGTCAGACTAAAAATAATATTTTGAGAAAGAAGAAAGCACCTAGAAATATAAGGAAAATAAATAAGATTAAGAACACAATTTTCATTATTTTGATTCTGCTCTTTACTCTTTTCCATGCTTCTAAGACAGCAGAATCTTTTTCCAACACTCACCACATACACAGACAAAGACGCATACGATGACTCCATAAAAATACCATTGATATAGATATATTCATAAAGATACACACACACACACACACACACACACACACACACATATATATATAATATATATATATATATATATTTGGAGGATATGTGCTTAATTGAAGTCATACCTAATTATTGAAAATTAATTTGTTAATAATTTGGGCGGGCATATATGTTCAAATGTAAGGCTAAACAAATTGAGAAAATGTCAATCCCTGAATGTACATTTCGACCTATTAGGTCTCATCAGCAAGGTTATAGACATGGGAGACTGCTCCGTGTGTGACTCGAAACCTCGAATATTTAGATAGATTATAGATAGATAGATAGATAGATAGATAGATAGATGTATATATTTATATATGAATAGATAAAAAGGTATGAAAACACACAATGTTGTTAAAATGAATATATTTTTATATCATTTTCATTGCTAATATTGACAATATCTTGATTTATAAAAAAATCATCATCAGAGCATAATGATAATTAGATCCGTTTTTAGATGTAAATGTTTTTAATCCGGACTCATCGAGAGAGAAGCAGAAAATAATTTAAATTCAAAACGGAAACATTGTTTTTCCATTTTTTCCATTACATCTAAAAACGGATCTAATTAGCATTATGCTCTGGAGATGATTTTTTCTAAATCGAAATATTGTCAATATCAGAAATGAAAATGATATAAAAATATATTCCTTTTAACAACATTGTGTGTTTTCATATTCTTTTTATCTATAAATATATAAATAAAATAAATCTATCTATCTATCTATCTATCTATCTAAATATATACATATATATTATATATGTGTGTGTGTGTGTGTGTGTGTGTATGTGTGTGTTTGTGTGGGTATCTTTATGAATACATCTATATCAATAATATTGTTATGGAGTCATCGTATACTTCTTTGTCTGCGTATGTGGTGAGTGTTGGAAAAAGATTATGCTGTCTTAGAAGCATGGAAAAGAGTAAAGAGCAGAATCAAAATAATGAAAATTGTGTTCTTAATCTTATTTATTTACCTTATATTTCTAGGTACTTTCTTCTTTCTCAAAATATTATTTTTAGTCTGACAGTTTTTTTCACTTAAAGGTGTTGTTTTATTCGGGGTCACGTGATGTCAACCTAGTATTCAGTTAAAAGAACACAAATAAGTGAAAGAACAGTCTGTGGAAAAATAAACCTTTGCAAAAGAGGAAGGTACCTCGACATTTCTGGAAAATACATAAGATTAAGAAAACAATATTCATCATTTTGACTGTAGCTATCAATATATATATATATATATATATATATATATATATATATATATATATATATATATATATATTGTCAGCTAATGATAATGAAAGGAAAACCAAAAGTACTTGGAAAAATAAATTTTGCGGATTTAAATATTTTCGAGATGATATTAAAGAAAATTATTTGAAAAATTGAAAAGAAATAACTACAAAAAATTCTGTTGTATTCAACAAAATTTGTTTGAATATAAATAAATATACATAGATGTATGTGTGTGTGTGTGTGTTTGTGTGTGTGTGTGTGTGTGTGTGTGTGTGTGTGTGTATTTCCCAACCCCTCCGCACGATCAGGATATGACGTAAGGTCAATTTCTTAAGCGATGTTTAACAGGTTTAAATTAAGAGTTTTCCTTTTCCTAGACTGGGTACTTAGCCAAGGTTAAAGAGCCCAGTCTGTCCTACTATTTACCCACAGCTGGAGGTAGTGTAATTGGATGCAAGCCTTTCCCAAGCTTATTCGATATAAAAATATATTCATTTTAACAACATTGTGTTTTCATATTCTTTTTATCTATTCATATACCGCCGGATTCATTTCCTTACTCTTAACTTAAATTCATATATATATATATATATATATATATATATATATATATATATATATATATATATATATATATATAGATAGATAGATAGATAGATAGATTCATAAAGATATCGGTGTGAAACAAAGGGAAGACAAACAATTATATCTCATTTGAAGGTCGGATTTAACAGTCAACTTTTTTTTTCGATTATTCATTTCTTCAAGTGAATCAAATGACGCATTGTAATGTGAACAACATCAGCTTAATCATTGACTTATTTCTATGACGCCATTTATTCTTATCAAAATTATTTAATTATCTCTGATTTTCGATAGCCTTCCTCGGAAGACCAAAATGGAATTGGAATACACAGATTTATAAGAATATCTTATCATAATCCCATTACTTCATTTCGGTGCCCAAGGGCTCGTTAATCATCACCCTTGACTTTGATATCCATTGAGGGTTCCTTATTTCTGACCCTGTGCCAAACTAATCAAAGTTTGATAAATAACTAGGGCATCACGCGTGGTGTAAAGATAGCGAATCAGATGATTTGGTTTCTTTGTTTAATGGCATATCAATCTGCGTGGGTTATTTTAATGCTAAAATATAATCATTTTCTTCATAAGAATAGTAAGATATTAATCTCCTCTGTATTCCAACACCGAGAATTCGGAAGACCACTCCACGGAAATAAATTCTCGTCCAATAATGAAAATCCGTAATTTTAAAATATACACTACCTTACTAAAATGATAGGTTCTGCACATCCATTATGCAACCAGAGTGTATAGAATCGAAAATTCCAAAGTGTTACGATTTTCGTGGCCATCCTTTAGGCTTCAAGCAAGAGCACTTGTCAAGCGGAGATCCTTTGTGTTAAGTAGAGCCCGATCCTTAGTAAAGATTCCTTTGGTTGTTCCTTAGTGCCCCTCAGTCTTGCAGGTTCGGCGATTAAAACAATACACTTTTCAGTCTTGTACGTCAAGGGGGAGGGTGCACGAAAGGGATAATGCTAAACTGTTTCAATCGAACATAATGAAAAGATAAAAAGAAGCAAAGAAAGAAAGAAAGGAAGAAAGAAAGAAAGTAAGAAAGAAAGAAAGGAAGAAAGGAAGAAAGTAAGAAAGAAAGAAAGAAGGAAAGTAAGAGGAAAAGAGAGTTAAATCAAGATTAATATATTTTTTACATATTAAACAAATGTAACAGCTCTTAAATAAACATATCAAACGCTTTGATAATTAAATTTTCATGCTGTGGTATATCCACTGGTCCTGCTAGTATAGTTTAAAACAATACACTTTTCAGTCTTATACGTAGAGAGGATGCACGAAAGTGATAACGCTAATCTGTTTCAATCGAACATAATGAAAAGATAAAAAGAAGGAAAGAAAGAAAGAAAGAAAGAAAGAAAGAGTGAGAGAGAGTTATATCAAGATTAATATATTTTTACATATTAAACCATCGTAATAGCTCTTAAATAAACATATCAAACGCTTTGATAATTAAATGATCATACTGTGGTATATTCACTGGTCCTGCTAGTATAGTTGAAATACACGTTATAAAAAAGCGGTTGCATTGTCTTGTACGTAGATTGGGGGTGCACGAAAGTGATAACATTAATCTGTTTCAATTGAACATAATGAAAAGATAAAAAGAAGGAAAGAAAAAAGAAAGAAAGAAAGAAAGAGAGAAAGAAAGAAAGAAAGAGTGATAGAGTTATATCAATATTATTATAGTTTTTACATATCAAACCCTTTGTTATAGCTCAAACGTTTTAATAATTAAATGATCATACTGTGGTATATCCTCAGGTCCTGCTAGTATAGTTTAAATACACGTTATAAAAAAGCGGTTGCATTGTCTTGTACGTAGAGGGGGGTGCACGAAAGTGATAACATTAATCTGTTTCAATTTAACATAATGAAAAGATAAAAAGAAGGAAAGAAAGAAAGAAAGAAAGAAAGAAAGTGTGATGGAGAGATATCAATATTATTATAGTTTTTACATATCAAACCATTAGTAATAGCTCAAACGCTTTGATACGGGTTAGCTCAGTCGGTAGAGTGTTCGTCTAGAAACCACAAGGTTCCTAGTTCGATACCGGTCCTCGCCAACTCAGCGTATGAGTAGCACAGGGATCTGTGCGGTAAAGTAAGGAGCTGATGGTAGGTGTGGTGCTCCACCTCAGATGCTAAAACAATCTCCTTGGTCTAGCGCTATTAAAAAGGGGATAGACTCCTACGCTGATTGGCTGATACCGACATTAGGCCGCCCCGTCGACTATATATCAAACCATTTGTAATAGCTCAAACGCTTTGATGATTAAATGATCATACTGTGGTATATCCAAGGTCCTGCTAGTATAGTTTAAATACACGTTATAAAAAAGCGGTTGCATTGTCTTGTACGTAGAGGGGGATGCACGAAAGTGATAATATTAATCTGTTTCAATTGAACATAATGAAAAGATAAAAAGAAAGAAAGAAAGAAAGAAAGAAAGAAAGAAAGAAAATGTGATAGAGAGTTATATCAATATTATTATAGTTTTTACATATCAAACCATTGTAATAGCTCAAATGCTTTGATAATTAAATCATCATACTGTGGTATATCCACTGGTCCTGCTGGTATAGTTTAAATACACGTTATAAAAAAGCGGTTGCATTGTCTGGTACGTAGATGGGGGGGGGGTGCACGAAAGTGATAACATTAATCTGTTTCAATCGAACATAAGGAAAAGATAAAAAGAAGGAAAGAAAAAAAGAAAGAAAGAAAGTGTGATAGAGAGTTATATCAATATTATTATAGTTTTTACATATCAAACCATTAGTAATAGCTCAAACGCTTTGATAATTAAATTATCATACTGTGGTATATCCACAGGTCCTGCTAGTATAGTTTAAATACACGTTATAAAAAAGCGGTTGCATTGTCTGGTACGTAGATGGGGGGGGTGCACGAAAGTGATAACATTAATCTGTTTCAATTGAACATAATGAAAAGATAAAAAGAAGGAAACAAAGAAAGAAAGAAAGAAAGAAAGAAAGAAAGAAAGAAAGAGTGATAGAGAGTTATATCAATATTATTATAGTTTTTACATATCAAACCCTTGTAATAGCTCAAACGCTTTGATAACTAAATGATCATACTGTGGAATATCCACAGGTCCTGCTAGTATAGTTTAAATACAGGTTATGAAAATGCGGTTGCATCTATTTTGAAACAGTTTGTAATTTAGACTTTCAGAGGAGCTGGCAGAATGTTGGTTCGCTGATTAAAACAACACACTTTTCAGTCTTGTACGTAAATTCTCCTGCGAGAAAGAGACTTTATGTAAACTTAAATGTTTTATGACCTGATATATTTTCATTCCGATATCCGTAAAGTAAATATTAGCCACAGTTTTAGCTAGATTGTTGACATTATCTTTAGTTTTCGCTATCAAATAATCGATTGGGTGGCAAGAAAGAAAATGTTTTATGGCTTAGAAAATCAGCTTAATAACAAAAAGCAAAAAAAAAAAAAAGAAAAAGAAAGAGTCTAAATAGACATGCACTTCTTTCTACTCCCTGTGTTCGCCATTTTGTACAAACCTAATTTCTCACAATCTACCCCCTCTCTCTCTTTCTCTCAGCCTCTTTCTTTCTTTCTTTCTTTCTTTCTTTCTTTCTTTCTCTCTCTCTCTCCCTCTCTTCCCTCATCTGCTCCCTCTCTCCGTCTTTCTCTCTTTTTTATCTCTTCCTTTTTCTCTTTCTTTCTGTCTCTCTGTCTCTGTCTCTGTCTGTCTGTCTCTTTCTTTTGCTTTCTCTGCTCTATACTGCTCTCTCAGCTCAAGAGCCCCCAACCTATTCTAAGTACCAACTCTCTCTCTCTCTCTCTCTCTCTCTCTCTCTCTCTGTCCTCCTCTGCTCTCTCTCTGCCCTCCTCTGCTCTCTCTCTCTCTCCATCTTTCTCTCTTTTTTTTATCTCTTTCTTTCTTTTTTCTCTTTCTTCTGTCTCTTTCTCTCTTGCTTTCTCTGCTCTATACTTCTCTCTCAGCTCGGGAGCCCCCAACCTATTCTAAGTACCAACTCTCTCTCTCTCCTTCTCTCTCTCTCTCTCTCTCTCTCTCTCTCTCTCTCTTCGTCTTTCCCTCTTTTTTATCTCTTTCTTTTTTTCGTTCTTTTTCTCTTTCTTTCTGTCTCTCTCTCTTGCTTTCTCTGATGAATACTACTCTCTCAGCTCAGGAGCCCTCAACCTATTCTTAGTATCAACTCTCCTCTCTCTCTCTCTCTCTCTCTCTCCGTCTTTCTCTCTTTTCTATCTCTCTCTTTTTCTCTTTCTTTCTCTCTCTCTCTCTCTCTGGCTTTCTCTGCTCTATACTGCTCTCTCAGCTCAGGAGCCCCAACCTATTCTAAGTACTCTCTCTCTCTCTCTCTCTCTCTCTCTCTCTCTCTCTCTCTCTGTCCCTCTGCTGTGTTCTCTCTGCACAGCTCATTGCCAAAAAATAATAAATAAAAAAATAAAAATAAGAAAATTAAAAAACCAACCCCGAAAAGCCCCCCCGACCTGTTCTAAGTACCAACTTCGCCAAACAATTCCACTGTTTATTTTCCTTTCGTTGTTACCATACCACCAAGAGCTTTACAATTAGAGAACACAAAAGCAAAGCCAGCAGTCGAACCAATAAAAGGAAGATGCGCTCTTTGCGCGCCATTTTGCTACACGGCGGGTCGGTTTCTATCGTTATTCCCGCGCTTTTCATAGATTTCCCGCCATGCAAAATATTTCGATCGCCAACAATTACCCATTTCTTTTTTTAGTATCAGGAGACGATAAAAAAAAGAACAAAAAACAAAACAAAACAAAAACACTTAAAAAAAAAGAAAGACCTTGAAGCATTGAACGACTTTTAGGGAGGAAATCCAAAAAAAAAAGGAATTTTAGACTCGATATTTGGAAAGTAAGTTTTAGTGTTTTGAAAATGATTTATTTGAATTCTTTCTTTCTTGTGAATATCCGGATTTTAAAGAATCCAGGATCCGCCCCGCGTAGTTGATAGTAACCATTAATTTCTTCTACAGAGAAAAATAAAAACAAATCCTGAAATCTCTCATATTTATACAATTTCTCCATGTTTGTTCGTAGCATTAGGTTCCTTACTTTCTTCATTGTTTATTTCCTTTTTATTTTCTTCCTTCCATTCGGAATTTATTTACCTTCCTGTTTTAAATTCATTCTTTTTTGTTTTCTTGTTTCGATTTCCCATTTTTGTTCTTTATTATATAATAATATTTATCATTCCATTGTTTCTCGTTCTTTTTCACGAACAATAGTTCTTTCTAATTTTCTTTTCTCTTTCTTTCTTTCTTTCTTTCTTCTGTTGTTCTTTCCTTCTCGTTCTTTTTCACGAACAATAGTTCTTTTTCATTTTCTTTTCTCTTTCTTTCTTTCTTTCTTTCTTTCTTTCTTTCTTTTGTTCTTCTTTCCTTCTCGTTCTTTTTCACGAACAATAGATATTTCTCATTTTCTTTTCTCTTTCTTTCTTTCTTTCTTTCTTCTGTTGTTCTTTCCTTCTCGTTCTTTTTCACGAACAATAGTTCTTTCTCATTTTCTTTTCTCATTCTTTCTTTCTTTCTTTCTTTCTTTCTTTCTTCTGTTGTTCTTTCATTCTCGTTCTTTTTTACGAACAATGGTTCTTTCTCATTTTCTTTTCTCTTTCTTTCTTTCTTTCTTTCTTTCTTTCTTCTGTTGTTCTTTCATTCTCGTTCTTTTTCACGTACAATATTTCTTTCTTGCTTTCTTTTGTCTTTCTTTCTTCCTTTCTTTCTTCTATTCTTTCATTCTTGTTCTTTTTCACGTACCATACTTCTTTCTTACTTTCTTTTCTATTTCTTCCTTCCTTTCTTCTATTGTTCTCTCCTTCTGTTCCAATTTTCTTTTTCTTACGTTATTTCTTTATCTATTTACTTATTTATATATCTAAGGGTCCGGTTTAGCTCAGTTGATAGAGCTCCCGCCTAAGAAGCAAAACTTTGGGGTTTGATACCGGTTCCCGCTAACTCGATGAGCGTATGAGTAGCAGAGGGTAATATGATCTGTGCGGTGGGGAGCTGGAGGTAGGTGTGACAGTCCACTTCAGCACAATACAATTTTTTGGTCTAGCCAAGGGATAGACTTATTTGCTGTCCGACTGATACCGATAATAGGCCACTCCGCCAACTTTACTTACATATACATCTATCTATTTAGTTAGGATAAAGAAGATGACTTACCGGGAAGTGAAATATTGAGTTAATCGCAAAATTGACGGTCGGTTCAAGTAGTAACCGAATAGGTCAGTGTTATAACAAATATAAAGTGCCCAATACGTTAGTAGAGCGGATTTGGTATTAATTTGTTTTGTTTTGTTTTACGGCATATCAACCTGAGTGGGTCATTTAATGCCGACAAAGTTGTGAAATAAATTCATTCTTAATGCATAATACAATTTTGTTTATCAACTCATATTTTTCTATTCAACCCATAGATGGGACCCTAACAGGTACTACCACTCCGGGTCAGAGTGGAACAGGGAGCAATGGTGATGAAGGGGTGCTCCACATTCCCCAAACCTCCAAAACTGGAACCTCACCATCAGATAGAGTTAAATGCCATTCCCAGGACATGTAGACCCTCTGTCACCGCCTTCTAGCACCCATATAATAAAGAGGGGTTGGGGCTTGCCATAAGGCAATAGGGTTGGGAAAATCATATAGGTTCTAGGGCTTGACGTGGCCAACCGATTGATCGGAGGGGGCCTCTCCGACAGCCCGTCTAGCCCAAGATAGGCCCAAAGATGAGTATTGCATGTCATGAACTGCTCATCCACCTGGGCTCTATCGTTAAGCATCACGGGTCGCCACCTACGGCCAACAGGTGGCACCATTGAGGGAGTCTTACACCTCTGCAGAGGTGCAGTCTCTGCATTCTAACGCCCCACGACAGGGCGGGGTTTGGTATTAAGGTGTATATAGAAAAAAACCTACTCAGGTTTCACCATAAGGATCTTCTGCAATTGATTGTGATTAATCAATATCTTGATTAATTCATTGCAATTAACCCTGAAGATCCTTATGGTTATTTCTATATACACCATAATAATTCATATCTGTTAATTCATTTTTCTTTTTCTATATGATGTTGTTTTTCTTTCTTTATTTCAGTTAAAATTTAGCTTCTCCCTTGAAGATGCAAGGGGCCCAGATCAGGAGTTAATGACTCTGATTGTTAAAAAAATCGGTCGGGTTTCGATCTCACCCGGAGAAGACGTGATACGTCGAAACACGGTGTCTCTGAATGACTATATATATATATATATATATATATATATATATATATATTATATATATCAGGGAAATAAATCCGACGGAATGTAAATATATAAAATACGAAAAAAAAGAAGTATTCAGAGAATTATATATATATATATATATATATATATATATATATATATATATATATTCCCTCCCCTTCTCAGAACTTGTGCACCCTCCCACAAAAAATCACTACTGCATCGTTCGTTCGAACTACTACCATTCCTACAACCTCCCCCAACCAATTGTTAATACCTCCCACTTCCAATTCCTTGCTACTACTCGTTCTCCTTAAAAACGAGACACAGTACATACCATCAGTTTCCTACCTGATGATGGCAAACTGTATTACCGAAAGCGCTCGTAATGAAACTTTTGGTGGACTGTTAAACCAGTTCCACCCTGACACCAAAAAAATGACCAGAAAATTAGAAAGGATCGAACAAAAACTCGTCCGACAAGAATTGTCTGTACAATTTAACACAACATATATATATTATATATATATATATATATATATATATATATATATAT
>CM042149.1:118755464-118760464 GCA_023376005.1 Doryteuthis pealeii
AAACATGACAGTCATTTTATTCTTTACTTCCTCTTATAACTAAATACTTAAATTAGAAAAAATAACAATGAAAGACGAGAGTGATGGAAGAGTAAGTTTCAGTTGTTCCATTTTTTATTATACTCCCTCTGTTTCAAATCTTTTATTATACTCCCTCTGTTTCAAATCTTTTTATCTGTATTCTTATTTAGTTTCATTAGCCTTTCTAATTTAATACAATATTTTATTACATTAAAACTTAAATACTTGCACCCGGAGGATGCATATATTTGCTAGTATATATAAAGGTGTTTACGTTTCTTGCAGTCTGTGGGAAAACATATGTTATTATAGACTAATCATAGTACCACATATACACCTATTTATGTAGGGTAGTATTTAATCGAATACAACTCAAATAGATATTACTTTTAAAAAAAGCGGCATTACTTTTTTTATCAATAAAGATATTCTGACTTTTTGAAAAGAACATTTACAAAAGCGAAAAACACAAAACACAGAATATCTCTCTCTCTCTATATATATACTCACTCAGATATATATGGGTATACTATGTAAGTACATAACATTGGAACAAAAAAAACACGAAAATATATTTGTAAAAGTTTTTTTTTTAAATAACAAGAAATAAAATATAAATAAATAAATACATAAATAAACAGAAGACGAATGAAGGGAAACTACTTAGACGACTTTTCCACTGTTGGTTTTTTTGTCCGACCCTTCCACGACCCACCACCCCCTGCTTCGTTACACACCTCATTAGATCAACCAATCGGAGGGAAAATCCGTCT
This sequence comes from Doryteuthis pealeii, assembly GCA_023376005.1. Lineage (NCBI taxonomy): Eukaryota > Metazoa > Mollusca > Cephalopoda > Myopsida > Loliginidae > Doryteuthis > Doryteuthis pealeii. Next base: position 118,756,259 of record CM042149.1, read on the forward strand.
CTGAATTGATCGACCTCATGACGCAGGCTTTCTTAGAACAGATATGAAGAAGAAAAAAAACGTAAGAAAAAAAACAAAAAAAAAACAACAATATAAAACAAGCAAACAAAAAACAAACAACAACAAAAAGAAATGAGAAATAGAATAGACAAAATAAAATAGGTTAGGACTAAATAAATATACGAACACAAAGATTACAAAAAATAAAGAATAGGAATATTAAAATAAAAATTCCTGTTCAAGATATAATCGATAAAATTTACCTACCGAGTAATTCGAAGATAAACTCATGTAGAGATATGTGCAGGTAAGCATGTTACACACACACACACACACACACACACACACACACACACACACACACACACACACACACACAATAAGTATATATTTGTGCTTTATATATATATATATATATATATATATATTATATATATATATATTGTGTTTATGTATGTATATATGTGTGTGTATGAATATACATATATATATTTATATATGTATATACAAATAATAATAATAATAATAATAATAATAATAATCCAGACAACTGCCTTGTTGTAATTGGCCAGAATACTCAGAACAGTCCTGGAGACCTGAGGAGACTTGTTGTCACTCAGACTCCAGTGAAAACCATCAGTTGACGCTGGTATGAAAAATTCACAAAGAGGGAAATAATAATAATAATAATAATAATAATAATAATAATAATAATAGAAAAGAGAGAACTCGACAGATGACCAAAAGACGAGGAAAACTCATGACAACACACAGAGCAAGCCGAGAAGCCACAATGACAGTTTATGTGTCAAGAAAAGAAGTAGGAGTGATCTCGCCAACATTGAGGATTGCATATTTGCAACAATTCAAATACTCGAGGATTATACTAAAAAGAGCAAAAAAGACTAATTGCAGCAGACAGAAACAGCAATTGCAACATATGGCCGAGCGGAAATACAACAAAAACTGGAAAACAAATAGGAAGAAAAACAACTTTATGGATACTTCAAGCGACAAATAGGAGATATGGCACATGAGAAGACCTGGAAATGGCTACGATGCGGAAACCTCAAAAGGGAAACTGCATCTCTCTTAATCACAACACAAGAGAATGCCATAAGGCCATAGTATATAAAATCAAATCTAGATAAAACACAGCAGAATAGCAAGTTTAAAATGTGTTGAGAAAGACAAAACGGTTAATTACATAATAAGCGAACGCAGAAAATTAGCACAAATAGAGGAAAATACTATGATCAATTGGGTGAGAAATATAATTCAGGATTCCGGCCTTGAACATTGCCGGTCGCCCTCCACGGCCGACAGGCGGATTCTCTGCAGAGGTGTTCTACAGCTCTAGTCGACAGAAAGCATTATGGACGCATATATAGTCGACAGTCGACGGAGTGGCCTATTGTCGGTATCAGACAGATAGCGAGAGAGTCTATCTCATTTTCACTAGCGCTAGACCGAGCATATATATATATATATATATATATATATATATATATATATATTGCTTTTTTTCTTCTCTTTTTTTCTTTTCTTCATTTTTTCCCAGGTGAGGTTTTGTAGTATATTTTACTAACTGATTATTTGCGGGATTTTTTTCTTACTGCAGGGTATAATAGGATTAGTATATATATATATATATATTGATAGATTGCCTATGAATCATGTACGGTGGAGTAGTCACCAATACATGATACAATAGAGAGTTGTAAGTCTATATCTCTAATTCTGAATCATAAAAAACTGTAAAGGTAAATTTACAGTGCTTGGCATACAACAGAAATTCAAAACAATGAGTTGTTGCGGAGTAATTAAGCTTAATTGATAGGTTGCCTATGAATCATGTACGGTGGAGTAGTCACCAATATTTCAAAATAGTCAAAGTGAAATCACATTAAATTGTGAACAGAAAGTAAAAACATCTTGTGTAACATCATTAAACATCTAAGAAATGTTGAGATCAGCAAAACAGATTCTCTCTCAGATTAGTTTACCTCCACAGATCAGTGTCTGAAAATCAAACGAGCTGCCCATGCTTTCTAGGTTGCTTGCCCTATTCCATTCCTCTTAGTCCCCACCCTGTCGGTTGGACTGCAGAAGACGCCGACAGCATCTCTGCAGAGAAGTAAGACTCCTCCCTCCAATGACTCCCCGTTGACTATGGGTGGCGATCCATGATACTTAAGGAAGCAGAAATAGGATGCAACATAAAGTCAATTTAACAGTGGAATTTAACAGGTTTGAATTTCTGGAACCATTTGTCTTCTTTGAAATCCGGATCAAAGTTGAGCCAACAAATCTACAGAGACACAGAAAATAAATAAGTTTTTATTCTTTGCACTACTCCACATTGGCCCTATCTTGGGCTAGACGGGCGATCGGAGAAGCCCCCTCCGACCAATCGGCTGGTTACGTCAACATAGCCTAGAGGATGGCCTAGAGGATTGGTTAGTTAGGTTAAAACAGTTCTAAGTGACAGTTATCTCTGGATTCCGTGTTCAAACCTGAGTACAGGCAGTAACATAGAAAATAATTAACACAACTCCTACCCCAGCTATGGTTAGCGAAATGAAAACAGGATCCCCCGAGGACTGAACAAAAGGGTTAGGTTCGTAGTTACGTGATGGCTCCCGATTACGACAAGAAAGTTACCAAGTTCGAAAAGAAGGTTCCCGAGTCCGAAAAGAAGGTTCCCGAGTCCGAGAAGGTTCCCGAGTTCGACAAGAAATACCTGAAGAAGGCCGGTCTGCATATCGGCCGAAACGTTGTACAAATAACAATGAAGATGGGGACAATAGTCCGAATAACGCAGATAATACTAATTGCTTTCGGGTTTTAGTAGATCGTTATTATAACGGTAAAAGTTTTTATTCTTCACCTTTCCTCTGTGAATGGAGTCAAATTGCATTGGAGAAATCTTTCAAAATAGTGTTACCTCATTTTGCTCATTGAAAAATATGAAACGTGTTAAAATACATGTTTTGTGGGAATATGAAAATATCACACATTTTCCGATCGGGAAAATGGAGGCATTACATTTATTCTCAGTGTTTACTGCTAACGCTAGAAATCCCACATGAAATTCACTGAGGATATTTCATTATTTCCTGAAATTATTTATTTGAAGAATTTGCCGATATCTGCAAAGATTTATTGCTCTCTGTATGAACCAGTTTTATTATTTGTTTGTTTTTGTTTTGTTTTTGTGGGTTATTTATTTATTTTATTTTATTTTATTTTATTTATTTATTTTATTCTTTTTTTTTTTACGACAAATATTCGTTTCTGGAACCATTTAACAGTGGAATTTAACGTTTGAATTTCTGGAACCATTTGTCTTCTTTGAAATCCTGATCAAAGTTGAGCCAATAAATCTACAGAACACAGAAAATAAATACTCAGCCAATTACTGTTATTATAAAGTTTTTCCAAGTTTAGAACAATGGACAATAATTAACTGTACTCTCATAAAAAAACCAAACAAGTAAATAACTGAAGCCTGACTTTCTTAGCGCAACAACGAGACAGTTGTAGCAGATTTGAAAACAGCACGTGACCCCAAATCGATTAAATATCTGCCAAAGTCGCGCGGGGTGAGGCATGTATATAGGAAATTCAGAAATAATTAAACCGTTTTCCTAGACATTCCAACGGTTTGGTCACTACGGTTGCGAATAGACGAGGAAGAGAACTCTATAATACAGCATATCTATTTACCATAGACCTTCCCAACAGCAGGATACGACACAAGGTCATTTTTTAAGCGTAACTCAGCAAGTTTGAATTCATTTTCTTCTCCTAGACTGGTTGCCTAACCAAGTCAAGAAATAGTTTATATGTATTTACCCAAAACCTCCGTACAAGCAAGATGCAACACAAGGTCATTTTTAAGCAGAATTTTGCAGGTTTGAATTCATTTTCCTTTTCCTAGACTGGTTGCCCTACTAAATCAAGAAATGGGCTATATGTATTACCCAACATATGTATTACCCAGCGCGTGGTGTAATGGTTAAAGTCATAGGAAATGGACTCGTCGCCCCGAGTTCAAATCCTGGACGTGGTAATTGCATTTCACTTAGCGCTAATACCCTTGGGAAAGGTATGAATTCTACTCTCCCTCCAGCTATGTGTAAATAGTAGGGCAGACTGGGCTCTTTAACCTTGGTTAGGCAACCGGTCTAGGAGAAGGAAAAC
>CM042149.1:118765464-118775464 GCA_023376005.1 Doryteuthis pealeii
AGTTCAACAGGTTTAAATTCAGAGTTTCCCTTCTCCTAGACCGATTGGCCTAACCAGGTTACAGAGCTCTGCTGCTATTTATCCATAGCTGGAGGGAGAGTAAGATTCATACCTTTCCCAAGGGTATTAGCGCTAAGTGAAATGCAATTACCACATCCAGGATTTAAACTTTGATAAATAAGGTGTGTGCTGGATCCTCATTATTACTTATAGACTAGGCGAGATCATGTGATCTATTCCTTGGCCAATCACTGGCAGTACTCTGAGGCTGATACAATACTTAACCACCCTACTGGTCATAATTACTACGGTGTTCATTGACGACGGACATAGGGTTAAATAACTGGAACTTTACCAATACGCAGGATAGGACTTATACGCTTACCAAAGGATCACCAAAGGATTCCATAACATAGGACTTTCTTTAAGCCCTTTTCAACTGGCCAAGGATGGCACTTAAAAACATTACAGCTGTGGACATGAGAAATTTATACATGTCCCACATTAACTTGAGGTGATGTTGGAGTATTTTGTGATATAATGTCTGCTGGAATCCATCAAAATATTTATAGACTCAGCGTGGGTGCATGGATTAAAGCCAGCCAATCAACACGCTCGAATACGTGGTTGGTTGATTATTTAATCGCCGATATAGAAAGCCGTTCATTTGCACGTATTCAACACGGACGAACGGATTTGCAACCAAGGACTCAACCAAAGGATTCTACCCAACATTAAGGAACACTGAGAAACAACCAAAGGATTCTACCCAGCACTAAGGAACAACGAGGATTCTCACCTGCAGCCTAAAATGGTGACAAAAACCGTAACAGGTGAAACGTAAACAGCATGTTTTTTATTGATTATTTTTCTAATTGTTTGTGAAGAATTTGTTACTGTTCTGATTCCAAGGTTATTTAGGGTGTTTCGATTGTGCTTTAGGTCAATGAGAAACAGATAGAAGGGACAGAGACACATGGAGAGAGAGAGAGAGAAAGAGAGAGAGAGAGAAAGAAAGAGACACTGGGTGAAGAGAGGAAGAGAGAGAGAGAAGAGAGAGAGAGACACTGAGAGAGAAGAGAGAGAGAGAGACAGAGAGAGAGAGAGAAGAGAAAGAGAAAGAGAGAGAGAGAGAAGAGAGAGAGAGAGAGAGACCTGTGGGAGAAACGAACAGAGAGAGAGAGAGAGTGAGAGAGAGAAAGAAACACAGACAGAGACACTGGGAGGGAGAGAGCAACAGAAAGAGAGAAAGAGAGAGAGAAAGGGAGAGAAAGAAACACAGATAGAGACACAGGGAGGGAGAGAGGGGACAGAAATAGGGAGAGAAAAACTGAGGCATATGGAGAGAGAGGAGAGAAGAGAGAGAGAGAGAGAGAGGGGAAATACACATACATATATATAGAGAGAGACAAAGAGAGGGGCTGCAGAGAGAGAGAGAGGGGAGACAGAGAGAGAGAGAGAGAGGGAGAGGGAGAGAGAGAGAGAGAGAAAAACACAGACAGAGACACAGGGAGGGAGAGAGGGAGAGAAATAGTGAGAGAAAAACTGAGGCATAGGGAGAGAGGGAAATACACATACATATATATATAGAGAGAGACAAAGAGAGGGGCTGCAGAGACAAACAGAGAGAAAGAGAGAGAGAAGAGAGGCGGGGGTTACAGAGACCACAGAGAGACAGAGACAGAGAGAGAGAGAGAGAGAGAGAGAGAGAGAGAGAGAGAGATGTAAACTGATTAGTAAAGAACACAACTTTGGATGGAGTTTATTGAGTAAAATCATGTAACTGTGTAATTTATTATTGGAAAAATTGTTATTAAAATTATGGGAAAATACGTTTACGTTTGTGAATTTTAAAAGTTTTCGTTTTAGCAAATTGTATAAAAGATTCAGGATATTGAAATTGCGTAAAATAATTGGTAGCTTAAATTCGATCCTCACTGGATGCCCCAAACCTATGATCTTTATATAAGTATACTATTAGGTATACCGAATTTTCCGTCTGCTTTTCATTTTAAAAACGAATTAAAATTAATTAAGGTCAAATTTTATTTTTAGTCGAAACGTCGTTGCATAATGAGCCTCAGTAAAAAAAAAAAAATTTTAAAAAATGACACTGTATACTCGGTACCACCAAAATATGTCAAAATTCCTAAAAGAAATCTAAATCGAAAATAATGTTAATTGCCGCGCAAGAGGGCGGTGTTTAAGATAGTTTTTGACAAAAGAAAATAGTTGTTTATATTTGTTTCTGTTGTAGGGTTTTAAGGGGTCAAATAAGAACAAAACAACGGGTAACAAATGTAGGAAAATGTATTAACAAAAAAGTAGACAATTACAGTAAGAGAACTGGGAATTACGTCCGACAAATATGAGTTATGAGCTGACTCACATTGGCTTACTCTACAAGCCGTTATTGTCCCTGTTACTTATAGTAACCGTCGGCGCATTCCATTAGTCTATAGGGTGTATCACCTATAACAGTCTCTTTGATTGCAACCATTATTTTTTTTAATTTTTTTTATTTCAGGTGTGCAGAAAAAAGCATCTGCGTCACACGGTATAAAAAGAGAACGGACAAGAAATGAAGTCCCTTAGTGGCGACCTGAGCGACTATCTACAAGGGCTTGCTGATATGTTATAGACCAAACCAATAAAGAAACGCCATATTTGTTTTTGTAATTTTTATGGGTTGAAAGTAACTGATATATATTTACCAACGCCCCCACACAGGCAGGATGCGACACAAGGTCTATATCTTAATCGGAATTTAACAGATTTGAAATCAGAGTTTTCTTTCTCTTAGATTGGTTACCTAGCCAATGTTAAAGAGCCCAGTCTGCCCTACTATTTATCCATATCTGGAGAGAGAGTAATTGAATGCATGCCTTTCTCCAAGGTATTCGCCCGATGTGAAATGCAAACAACCTTGACAAGGATTTGAACTTGGGTCGACGAGTCCATATCCTACCACCAACCATAGACAGAAACTCATAACTATGGGCAAAATGTGTTTAATTACGTGATAAATACGATTGATTGATTTATCTTAATGACATATCAAATCATCAAGGGTTATTTTAAACTTAGTAACCACTAAAATCACAGACAAGACCCAACATTAAATGATTTCAAATAGATACTAGATCTTTACAATTTTTTTGTTTTGTTTTCAAACAATTAGCTCTCTCTCTCTCGCTCTCTCTCTCTCTCTCTCTCTCTCTCTCTCTCTCTTAATTTTCATTTTGTTTAATATCACTAATTAGGATTGAGCATATTCTAGTAGTGACAAGTTTGAATTAAGAGTTTTCCTTATCCTAGACTGGTGGCCTTACCAAGGTTAAAGAGCCCAGTCTGCCCTATTATTTACCGATAGCTGGAAGGAGAATAGTTGAATTCATACCTTTTCCAATGGTATTAGCGCTATGTGAACTGTAGCTTCGTCCAGGATTTTTTTCTGATATTTACTTATGGTAAACCATCAACACATTTTTTAATATGGATACTAGAAGGCGGCGACTGAGGTTCAACCATCAGTTTGCTAATTCTGCTTATTTATTTATACACATAAAGTTAATTAATAATTTGGCATTACATCGCACCATTCAACATTAAACTTCGAGGTTAGAAAATCACGTTAATGTTTATGTTTTTGTGTTGTTGCTTCAAAAGACTTTTTTAATGCACCCGATTTATCGAATTAGATTAATGTTTAAACATGTCTATTTAACCGCAATGATTGAACACTCCGGGGGTACAGTGAGTTTGATTGATGGCTTGGTTTGGTTGGTTGGATTTTACGGCATGCCAACACTTATTGGGTTATTTTATGTCGAAAAAGTTTTCTTTTATTCATTCTTGCACCACTTGGACTGTAACGAAACACTTGGAGGAAAAGCTAGATGGTAACACACAAAAAGTTTCGTGCTGTCTTGAACAAATCCTGGAAGCAGCACTCCACAAAAAACAGCTGTACGGCCACCTACCTTCTATCGCACAAACCATTCAAGTTAGACATGCTGGGCACTGCTCAAAAAGTAAGGACGATCTCATAAGTGACGTTCTCCAATGTACACCTACACATGGACATACCAATGTAGGCCGACCAGCAAAAACCTTCACCAATCATATCTGTATGGATTCTTGATGCCGAGCGGAAGACTTGCCATGGGCAATGATCGATAGGAACGTGTGGCGAGAGAGAATTATGGATGTCCGTGCCTGTCAGCGTGACATGATGATGATGATGATGACGATGATGACGACGATGATGATATCTTATTCTTTAATTCATCTCTGACAAATTGATGGTTAGTTGGTTGGATTTTACGGCATGCCAACACTTGTTGGGTTATTTTATGTCGAAAGAGTTGTGTTTTATTCATTCTTTTGGGGAATTTTAAAACACATTTTGGGATCTATTTAACCCATAGATGAGACCCTAACAGGTACTACTACGCCATGTGGGAGTGGATCTGGGAGTAATGGGGATTAAGGTCTACTTCACACTCCCCAGTGCTCCAGTAATGGTTAACGTCTTAGGAAATGGACACGGTGGCCTCAGTTCAAATTCAGGACGAGTCTGTTTGCATTTTACATAGTGCTTTTATCCAAGGGAAATTTATGCATCAAACTATTCTCCCTCCAGCTTCTGATAAATAACAGGGCAGACTTCACTCTTTAACCTTGGTAGGGCAACCAGTGCAAGAGAAGGAACATTAGGGTTAAACCTAATAAACACCGCTTAATATTTCACCTTTTGTCACAGTTACAGGTTGTGTAAATACGTAGAACCCATTTCTTGACTTGGTTAGGCAACCAGTCTATAAGAAGGAAAACTCCGAATTAAAACCTGTTAATCTCCGCTTAAATATTGACCCTGTGTCATTCTGCTTATGACAAGGGTTTTGGTTAAATACATATTACCCATTTCTTGAATTGGTTAGGGAAAACTCTGAATGCAAACTTAATTAGTTCCCCTTAAATAATTGACCTTGTGTCGTATCCTGCTGTTGGGGAGGGATATGGTAAATAGATATGCTGTATTATAGAGTTCTCTTCCTCGTCCATTCCGACCATAACGACCAAACCGTTGGAATGTCTAGAAAAACGGTTTAATTATTTCAGAATTTCCTATATACATGCCTCACCCCGCGCGACTTTGGCAGATATTTAATCGATTTGGGGTCACGTGCTGTTTTCCAATCTGCTACAACTGTCTCGTTGTTGCGCTAAGAAAGTCAGGCTTCAGTTATTTACTTGTTTGTTTTTTTTATGAGAGTACAGTTAATTATTGTCCATTGTTCTAAACTTGGAAAAACTTTATAATAACAGTAATTGGCTGAGTATTTATTTTCTGTGTCTCTGTAGATTTATTGGCTCAACTTTGATCAGGATTTCAAAGAAGACAAATGGTTCCAGAAACGAATATTTGTCGTAAAAAAAAGAATAAAAATAAATAGATAAAATAAAATAAAATAAATAAATAAATAACCCAAAAACAAAACAAAACAAAAACAAACAAATAATAAAACTGGTTCATACAGAGAGCAATAAATCTTTGCAGATATCGGCAAATTCTTCAAATAAATAATTTCAGGAAATAATGAAATATCCTCAATGAATTTCATGTAGGATTTCTAGCGTTAGCAGTAAACATTGAGAATAAATGTAATGCCTCCATTTTCCCGGTCGGAAAATGTGTGATATTTTCATATTCCCACAAAACATGTATTTTAACACGTTTCATATTTTTCAATGAGCAAAATGAGGTAACACTATTTTGAAAGATTTCTCCAATGCAATTTGATTCCATTCACAGAGGAAAGGTGAAGAATAAAATTTTCCGTTATAATGATGATCTACTAAAACCGAAAGCAATTACTATTATCTGCGTTATTCGGACTATTGCCCCCATCTTCATTGTTATTTGTACAACGTTTTTGGCCGATATGCACTCCGACTTCTTTCAGGTATTTCTTGTGTCGAACTCGGAACCTTCAAAATGAGGTAACACTATTTTGAAAGATTTCTCCAATGCAATTTGATTCCATTCACAGAGGAAAGGTGAAGAATAAAAACTTTTACCGTTATAATGATGATCTCCTAAAACCCGAAAGCAATTAGTATTATCTGCGTTATTCGGACTATTGCCCCCATCTTCATTGTTATTTGTACAACGTTTTGGCCGATATGCAGACCGGCCTTCTTCAGGTATTTCTTGTCGAACTCAGGAACCTTCTCGGACTCGGGAACCTTCTTTTCGGACTCGGGAACCTTCTTTTCGGACTCGGGAACCTTCTTTTCGAACTTGGGAACTTTCTTGTCGTAATCGGGAGCCATCACGGAACTACGAACCTAACCCTTTTGTTCAGTCCTCGGGGGTATCCTGTTTTCATTCCGCTAACCATAGCTGGGGTAGGAGCTGTGTTAATTATTTTTCTATGTTACTGCCTCTACTCAGGTTTGAACCCGGAATCCAGATATAACTGTCAATTAGAACTGTCTTAACCTAACTAAATTATCCTCTAGGCCATCCTCTAGGCCATGTTGACGTAACCAACCGATTGGTCGGAGGGGGCTTCTCCGACCGCCCGTCTAGCCCAAGATAGGGCCAAAGTGGAGTATTGCAAATCATGAACTGCTCATCCACCTGGGTTCTATCATTAAACATCACGGGTCGCCACCCACGGCCAACAGGTGGCCCCATTGGGGAAGTCTTACCCCTCTGCAGAGGTGCAGTCGGTGCATTCTAACGCCCCAACCGACAGGGCGACCAACCAACGATATAAACAATGATGTAAATAGTCGGAAAATATTTAATAAATGATAATAGTCCAAATAAGGGTTCTCAAACTCAAGGACTTAAAAGCATCATTACATCATGGGAGAGAGGTTCAACAAGTAAAAAATTGACATGGTGTATGAGGTGTGATTTCTACCTTCCATAATGCTAATTTGCAATATAGCTGATTCTATTCATTCACTCTTTAAAATGAATATTTGTGTTGTAGATTAGACCAGCACCTGGCAGCCCTGTCATATGGGACTTTAGAACCCCTGTAGAGGAGTAAGACTGGCCCAATGCATTCACCTGGTGCCCGTGGCTGGCGACACATAATGCTTTAGGATGGAACCCTGGCGGCTAAAACCTCAATGTCATGTAGCACCCCACTCTGGAACTTACTTAGACTAGATAGGTTGTCTACACCACGATAGGATGCCCTATAAACCGAAGGTTTCTAGGATTTCTCTTATGGTGTTTGTAAAGATGAATATTCAGATTCTTACTTCCACGTGGTTATGACGTGAAACTTTATAAAACTTTTTATAATTTTTTAATAAGATGTAGTTTGAATTTGACCATTTGTTTCATGTAATTTTTTTTTTGCTATTTAAAACTTTTAGTTATTGTAGGATTTGGTGGGTTAGTTGATTGAATTTTACGGCATATCAACCCTTTTGGGATTATTTCATGCTTAAGACATTTTGTTTTATTTATTCTTGTTGGGTATTCAATTTTATATTTCAAATTCAATTATTAAACCCATTGTTGATATTCATTTTTTAATCAATTTATCCCATAGATGGAATCCTATAAAGGTACTACCACTCCGGGTCAGGGTAGACCTGGGAGTAATAGCGATACAGGCGTATTCGACATCCCCAGAGTTCCAGAATTGGAACTTCACCACATGATGCAGTTTGACTTCATACCCAGGGCAATAAGACTCTCAGCCACGGCCTTCTAGCACTTATATGATAAAGTTTTGGGGTTTACCATAAGTTCAGTTGGGTTGGGACAATAAAATAAGTAATAGGGCTTAACGTGGCCAACCGATCGATCGGAGGGCGTCTCTCCGAGCGCCCGTCTAGCCTATGTAAGGGCTAAAGTGGGGTGTTGCATGTCATGGTGTAAGGTTTGGTTTTGATTCTTTGTTACTTGGTATAACATATTTCGTGCGTTATTTAATGCCAACACCATATTTAAAGAAAAACAAGACTGGCATTATTTTACTTATAAGTCGGAGGTGAAGGGATTCATACATTTCCCCAGAGTATTAGTCTGAAAGTTAGCGTAATAGCACGACTTGGGTTTGAACTCGCTTACTACGATATCACAGTCTGTACTTTAACCACTATGCTTCTATTACTTGCAGTGTATTAAAAAAATCAAACACTGTATGAGTTGTAGATATATTTTAAGGGCATATCCACCCGCACATGTTTAATTTATGCCTATGGATTAGGTAATTATTGTTATAAGATATCAACGTTTCCTGTCTAATACAAAAAGATTTGTGAAATTTGTAGTTTTTAAAGTAGTTATATCTAATACTAATAATTATATGGGTTCAAGCAATTATTTCAATTAAATAAAAACAAATTTCAGTCGGTTGGTGGAAGTCCCCAATCTAATAAAGTAAGTAAATGAAAAAAGATACATCGTGATCGTATCACTTGGCGATACCCATAGCCACTCGAGGATATCCAGCTTATTGAATGTAATAATATCAATAGAGGGGCATACACTATATAAATTTATATCCAACCCAATCTAATTATATTAATAGAGCGGTATACACTATATAAATTTACATACAACCTAATCTATTTTTATTATTTTTAAGATATTATTATTTCCTACTTTAGGTGATGAGATTTTTTGGCAAATTCGAATCCAAAATATTTGGGCGGTTGAGGAAGAATCATTCAAGATGAAATATGGAGTTCAAACCTAAGAATGGGCTGAAGGGTGTGGCGAGAAGTGTAACCCATAACCAATAGTCAAAGGTCGTAAGGAGAGCCGAGTTCGGGAACCAGTTTAGGACATCAATGATGACTCCAGGAAGTTGATAAGGGTCGTTGCCGGGCAGCTCAAGATAATGAAGACCACGATCAAATGTGGGGTGGGTGGGCAGAGGATATAAAGTGCAACGCTAAAGTAATTAGGATAGGCTAGTTCATAGATCGGAGTGATTGCCCGAGAATTCTCGAGCACATGTCTCCAAACCAACACTTAACTGACTACTTCTAATTAAAACGTCCCATTGTGGAATAATGGTTAACAAGGTTGTCTCGCGGATGCATCACAACTAAATAGTTGTTGTGAGGGTTTAAGGGGTCAAATAAGAACAAAACGACGGGTAACAAATGTAGAAGAATATATTAACAGAAAGTAGACAAATACAATAGAGATAAGTGGAAATTACGTCCGACAATAGAGGCATTGTCTTACTCGCATTGGCTTACTGCCAAGCCACAATTATCCTTGTTACTTATAGTAACCCGTCGGCGCATTCCATTGGTCAATAGGGTATATCACCTATAACAATAATGAGTTCGATTCTCAATGAATACCCCATATTTTCGAACTTGTGTCACATCTTACCTGTTGGTAACACGTTGGGTAAATAACTACTTGTTCTAATGTTTAAATTCTTGAGTACTATGAAGATCTGTAGGCTGGGGATGTAGAAAACTCCGACTGCACCTCTGCAGAGTGGTAAGGCTCTCTAATGTGGTCAGCTGTTGTTCGGAGGTGGCGACTCATGATGTTTAAGGACGGATTTCTGATGAGTGAGTACACATGCACCACTCCAATTTAGCTGTCACTTGAGCTAGACGAGCGGCTGGAGAGGCCTCTTCTGATCAATCCGCTGGTTACGTCGAGTTATATGCACTAGGCGATGGAGAGGGTCTTAGAGTCTTCGGTATGGGATGTGAGGGGTTCGTATTGAGGTTTCAGTTATGGAGCTCTGGGGAGTGTGGAGTGCCCCTGCATTGTCATTACTCCCAGGTCCACCCAGAGTGGTATTAACTGTTAGGGTTCCATCTCTGGTTTAACTATATCAAAAATAAGTTAAGAAATGTGTTTAAAATGAGTTTTGAACAAAATTGAATACTCGACAAGAATAAATAAAACAAAAACGCCTTCGCAAAAAATAACCCATCTAGTTGACATGCCTATTACCCAACCAACCAACCAACCAACCAACCAACT
>CM042149.1:118780464-118802964 GCA_023376005.1 Doryteuthis pealeii
CCTCCCTGAGTCATTTAATGCCGATAAAGTTTTGAAATACATCAATTCTTAATGGATAATACAATTTTGTTTATCAACTCATGTTTGTTATATTTAACCCATAGATGGGACCCTAACAGGTTCTACCACTCCGGGTCAGAGCGGACCAGGAAGCAATGGTGATGAAGGGGGGCTCGACATTCTCCAAACCTCCAAAACTGGAACCGCACCATCAGATAAAGTTTAACGTCATTCCCAGGACATGTAGACCCTCAGTCACCGCCTTCTAGCACCCATATGATAAAAAGGGGTTGGGGCTTGCCATAAGGGCAATAGGGTGGGGAAAATCATATAGGTGCTAGGGCTTGACGTGACCAGCCGATTGATCGGAGGGGGCCTCTCCGACCGCCCGTCTAGCCCAAGATAGGGCCAAAGTGGAGTATTGCAAGTCATGAACTGCTCATCCACCTGGGCTCTATCCTTTAGCGGCACGGGTCACCACCCACGGCCAACAGGTGGTCCCATTGGGGGGAGTCTTATCCTTCTGCAGAGGTGCAGTCGGTGCATTCTAACGCCCCAGTCGACAGGGCGGTAAGCGGTATATAAACAACACCCCACGTTGTTGGGATGTGACACAAGGTGAGTTTCAATTGAGCACCCCACAGACAAAACAAACCTCAGGGTGAGATGGTTTCAAAGGACGAGTCAGTTCCGTCCCTATTCCCTTTTAGGCATCGGTTAGCCAAGTCGGTAGGCCATTTGCCAAGTAATTGCAAGGTTCCGGGATCGATACAGCTTGTTGCCAACGCAGTGCATGAGTAGTACAGTTTATAGGGACCGAGGTTGTTTAGCGAGTGTTTAGTTGAAGAGTTGAATAAGATTCCAAAAGATAAGAATTTGGCTACACAGAAAAGAAAGAATAAGTAAAAAAGAGTAGGGGAAAGATAGAAAGAAGAGTGAGTGCACAGAAGCAATAACACTTAAGATTATAATTCTTTTTTACATATTAAACTATTTAGTAATAGCTCTTAAGTAAACATATCAAATGTTGTAATAATTAAATCATCATACTGTGGTATATCCACAGGTCCTGTTTGTAATAATAATAATAATAATAATAATAATAATAATACATTAACATTGAATGGAAAATGTTGTGGCAAAATATTTCATAACTTTAATTTTCTGCTATTTAAAAAGAAAACATTTATATTGTGTGTGCAGAACTTTCTTGGCAACCATAAAGCTGAAAATTATATTGGTTTGGTTTGTTTTATGGCATATCAACCTCGGTGGGTCATTTAATGCCAACAAAGTTGTGAAATAAATTAATTCTTAATGGATAATACAATTTTGTTTATACATGATAAGAAGGATTGGGGGTTGCCATAAGGGCAATATGGTTGGGGCCATCATATAGGTGCTAGAGCTTGACATAGCCAGCCGATTGATCGGAGGGGGCCTCTCTGACCGCCCATCTAGCCCAAGAAAGGCCTACAGTGGAATATAAGTTATGGGTGCCCACAATTTATATGTATAATACTACGGAAATGAAGTTTCCATATAAAACAAAAGAAGACAAAATTGATAAAGGAAACAAACTTTATATACATTAATTTACAATTGGTATATTCAATTGTTCTTTCAGCGGTGTTGCAGACTGTATGTGTCTGTGCATAGTTGTGTGTGACAAGTGTGACATGTATTGTTTTTATTTGAAGCAGTTATGTCAGTGATTGAAACTTGTGATTGAAATTTGGAAACGAAAATACGAGACCAACCTGATATATCAATTTTCTGTTTTCGGGCAGCGGCTTCTCCCCATTGTGTCGATGTTGGGGGAGAACTGTCGGTCCTACTGTCGAGTTAGGAGCATCAGCTCCAACTCTGTCGAGTCGGGAAGAGCGTAAGATCCCCTGTCTGTCTTTCAGCTAAAAGGGTCTTTTTATAATTTTCTTTTTGTCATTGTCTATAGTGATCATTAAGCTAAAATATTCATCAAATATCAGGTGATTTGCAATGATGCAATATCGAATGATTTTGGTACATTCCAATGGCGTACGTATTTTCCCATGGAATTTAAACCATTGTTTCTATTGTTTCTAAAATTTTCCAAACTAATATTATTTCGATTATCTTTTGTTTACCTAATTCTAAACTCATGACATACCATTGTAAAACTAGTTATTTAAGAAAACTTAATTATTTTAATTTGGTCAATTCCACATGCTGTAAAAATATAGGGGCCAATCCCTATAAGTTTAAGTAATCAGATTTGTAAAAGCATCTGGAAAAAAACATCTGGAAAATGATCTCAACAAATTAAAGCAAGCGAAAAGGAGATATACTTCCTCGCTATTGGGTTGATACCGACAATAGAGCACTTAGTAGATTTTACTTTCTATTTTGGTGCCAGATGGCTGGCTGGTTGGTTGGTTGGTTGGTTGGTTGGATTTTAACGTATTTTTTATGCCGAAGACGTTGTTTTATACATTCTTAATGGGTATTCAATTATTTTTGGCAAACTCAATTTTTTTAACGCATTTCAATACCCGTTTTTTTAATCAATTTAACCCATAGATTGCACCCTAAGGGGTACAACCCCTCCGAGTCAGAGTGATACCTAGGAGTAATGGTGATAAAATATTTCATACTCCCCAGAGCTCCAAAATTGGAGCTTCAGCCTAAGATGCAGCCGGCTATTACCCCTTTAAACGATTTGGACTGGTCCTGTCTTAAAACAATTGCTAGTAAGTTCATCCCGAAATTTGATAAGGCCCAATGTATAAAGAGGAAAATTGCCTATGCTTTATTTTGTGAGAGCCTATGTGGTTAAAAACTCAATATTTGTTGTTTGTCACGAACAGGGTGAGAGACAAGGTCGCATGTATGGGAATCCAGCGAGGATCGAACTCTGATCCAATGTTAAATCTGGACTCGAATAACAGCTTATATAATAGATGTAATAAGTTATAATAGATGTAATATCCGATATGGTCAGGATATGTGAAAAAATATAGTTGATTACTGGTTTGAATTTAGATTTTTCAATTTCTTAGACTGTTGTCTTAACCAAGACTAAAGAACCGTGTTTACCTACTATTTACTTATAGGTGGGAAGTGGAACCGTTTGATTTATACATTTTCAAAAGAGCGTTAGGCTGAAGTGAAGTGCAAACAGCCTTTTCCAGGATTTGAACTTGGGTCACCTTTTTTAATTCCCACGACGATAACTGTTAGGGTAAGAGCGCCTCCTGAAGAAAAGTAAGATGGAATTAGGTAAGTATTAGAATTATTAACTATCTCGCGGATAATTGAGTTCGAGTAGACCTTCGCCTTACTCGGCAAACCTATAGCACGTATATGAGTCGTCGGTCATAGAGTAGCCCTGTCGGCTGTGGCTGTAAAATACATCGACCGTACCTCTGTAGATGGGTAAGATCACCCCTAATTGGACCACCTGTTGGCCGTGGGTGCAGACCCGTGATACTTAAGGACGGAATCCTGGTGGCTGAGCAGTCCATGGCATGCAACAAACCCCTTTGGCATTTATTTAGGCTAGACGGGATTGATGAGACAACCTCTAATTACTATTTCTCTGAATGTTTGAGATGAGGCTTGATGATTAGTATTATCTGCGTTATTCTGACTATTGTCCCCATATTTATTGTTATTTGTACAACGTTTCGGCCAATATACCCTCCGGCCTTCTTCAGGTATTTCTTGTCTCGTGTCCGATAAGGTTCCCGAGTCCGACAAGAAATAACCGAAGAAGGCCGGAGGGCATATCGGCCGAAACGTTGTACAAGTAACAATAAAGATGGGGACAATAGTCCGAATAACGCAGATAACACTAACCTCTAATTAATTGGCTAATCATAAGCCCTAGCACCTATATGATTGTCACGAGCCTATTGCCCTTATGGCAACCCTTAACCAGCTTTATCCTATATGTTCTAGAAGACGGAGGTTGAGGGTCATAGTGTCCCGTGTATGACGTTAGACTGCATATAGTGGTGATGTTCCAATTCTAGAGTGAATCATTATACCAAAATTTGAAGCGTCACATTCAGCAACCGTATAACTAACTGAGGTCAACTCAGTGTAATTTCCAGGTTGGGACCCCTAGAGAGCAGTGGAAATCTTTCTCATCGGAGAATTGTAAAGTTAGGTGGTTACAATAATAGAAGTTAGAATCAATTTGGCCTTTGCATTTAAAGCCTCCATAGCTAATTTCTATCTGTGCTCCAAGGCGTCCCCGGAAACGTACAACTGGTTTATTCTTTGACTACTTTAAAGCACTCACTTTATAACAAAAATTGTAAATTATAAAAAACAAAAGTCAAAGGAGATACAAAAGAGAAGAAAAAGGGAAAAAACTTGGAGGCAAAAATATTCTAAAATTAAAAGAACAAAAGTCAGAGGAAATAAAAAAGAATGAATTAGTAATGAAAAATAAAGCAAAAAATAATAAAAGAATAAAAAATAATAAAAGAAAAAGAAAGAATTAGTAATGAAAAAAGTAAAATGAAAAAAATGAAAAAATATTTTTTTTAAAGTGGCCAGGAAAGAATTTGACATGAAAAAAAAAAAAATAAAATAAGAAAGAAAGAAAGAAAAAGGAAAAGAAAGAAATTTGGAATAAATGAAACAAATAAAAATTTTTTAATGAAAAGAAGCAACGAAAAATGAAAAATAATAGAATGAGAATGGGAGAAAATGAAAAAGAAAAATAATATTAATGAAAAATAAAAAAATGAAAAGAATGAAAGTGGGACGAAGTATAAATAGAATCAATAAGGAAAAAAAACAAAAAATAATGAAAATAATGAAAAAATTAAAAGGAGGAAAGTGGGAGGAAATGAAAAAAAAAAAAAAAAAGAAAAATGAAAGAATTTGGAATGAAAAATAAAGCTCCAAAAAAGAACGAAAGAACAATATTTTGAAAATTGAAAGAACGAAAGTCAGAGGAATTCAAAAGGAAAGAATAGTGATGAAAAATAAAACCCACTACAAAAAAAAACAAGAATAATTTTTTTTTTAAATATTAAAGATTAAATAAATTAGTATGGGAGAATAAATAAAAAAAAAGAACAAAAAGAATAATTTGATAAAATTCTGTGAATGAAAAAATTAAAAGTAGAAAGTAGGAGGAAATGAAAAAAAAGAAAGAAAAATGAAAGAATTTGGAATAAAAAATAAAGCCAAAAAAAGAAAGAACGAAATAATATTTTTTGAAGATTGAAAGAACGAAAGTCAGAGGAATTCGAAAGGAAAAATTAGTAATGAAAAATAAAACCCACCTAAAAAAAGAATAAATAGAAATAAAAATAAGATTGAAAAAATGAAAGTATTAGAATTGAAAAATAAATAAAAAATAATAAAAGAAACAATTTGATAAAATTCTGTAAATGAAAAAAAACAAAAAAACAGTATAGAAAGAAGAACATAAAAAGATAATGATGAAAATTAAGGCTCAATGTAAAAGGAAAGCAACTATTACGCACGTACATCTCGTTATTTAAGGAGACAGATATGAAATGGTTGAGATGAGGACAAAGGAACATCGGCTAAGATGGATATAAAAGAGACAAAAGTTTCAATATTAAGGAAACAAAAACGCAGAAACACCGCCCAACTGCGAGACAGAGGAAATCAGAGCTTGCTAAATGAAGGTAGGTGTAAGAATTGTTGATTAGATGTAGATTGGAAACGACTGGGGAGAACCTACCGCTCCCCGCAAAGATCGAAATATATTTCTAAAAGCCTAAGTAGATAGATAAAGAAAAAGGAAGATGATTAAAACACAAGATCCACAGACGCACAAAAGCAAAAAGACACACAACGGAGGGAGGTAAAACAATATAATCTAAAATCTGAATGGGTAATTACGAGCGAAAAAACAAACAATTTTCATGAATGGAAGCAGGTTCGAAGCAGGAGAGGATCGGGAGAGTAAGCTGAAGTGTTAGCAATGAAGCTGAAGTAAAGAAAACAAATAGAAAACACGTGGTACTGGTAAAATGAAAGTGAAAGTAGAAAAACACGTGGTTGGTGAGGAGTAGGTTTGCTAAGAGAACGTAGAACTGTGTATATAAACAATAAACAAGAGATTCCGCAACAAATGCAAGTCTATAAATAGCATCAAAGCAATTACACTAAAGAAGGAACTAAGTGAAACTACATTTGAATAAAAAAAAATGAAGCTACACACAAACGCACACACAAACACGTCTGCAGACGCACACGCAAACACACACACACACACACACACACACACACACACATACATATATATATATATAATAATACATACAAACTGCTTTCTACGTTTTGAATGAGAAACACGCTACATTCATTATATATTGATATATTAATTGATATAATATGCAGTACTCTCTAACACATACATGTACACCAGTGCATACACACGCACACACACATAAATACATACATACATACATATATATATATATATATATATTATATATATATATATATATATATAAATGGACTCTCCCGTCGATTATCGACGTATGAGGGTTCATACACACACTGAACTCCCACACAGGATTTGTTTTATAGTGGCGAAGGCTTTGTGTTGAACCAACCACACTTTTTGGCACAGTCGATAGGAAAGAATTGGTGCATCAAAGTTGCCACAAACCCAATCAACGGCCGACCTCAGGAATTTTGAATTCAGAGTTATCCCTCTCCTAGACTGGTTACCTACCCAAGGCTGAAGAGCCCAGTCTGCCCTACTAGTTAACCCATAGCTGGAGGGAGAATATATGGATTCATACCTTTCCAAAGGGTATTAGCGCTATGTGAAATTCCAACAGCTTCGTCTAGGAATTGAACTCGAATCGACGGTCCATTTTCCCGACTCTAACCACTAGCCCACGCGTCTCCATTTTTTAAATTTAGAATACAAGTTGTGCCAAAGAGTAAAAAAAATCTCGAAACTTTTTTGACACACCATGTATATATATATATATATATATATATATATATATACATGGTATTCAGAATAAAAGAAATAACGCTTCCATTCATCAATATTTTTCAGATTACAAGGTCTGTCAAAAAAGTACCAAATATAAAGCTGTATTTACCAAGATAGAAATGAACAATGAATGGAAAGTTATTTTTTCAGAATACAAAGTGTGTCAAAAAGTAACAAAAATCTAGATACTTTTTGGACACACCTTGTACATATATATATATATATATATATATATATATATATATATATGCTATCCAATTGCCGCTTTAATCTTTCCGTCGCAGTGTCATCAGTAAATAACCCAAAAGTACTCAATATATTAAAAATACAGAACAGTAATAATCTTATTATAATGGAGATTGTGTGTTTGTCTGTCTGTAACCGAAACTATATTACTATTCAAGTCACAATTCTCTTTATTATTTACGTCACATTCTACAGGATTTTATTTTTTATTTAAACCTCAATTATTGATAAATTGCTTTTGTATTATTAATACTGTTGACAATATCTACATATTAATAACATGCAATTGTATTATATATAATACAAAATAGCAGTACAGTGTGAAAAAGCTAATTTGCATATTGAATAAAAAAATCTGATTTTAATAAATATGTGCTTAGTATTACTGATTTTTAATTTTGATTATCTTAATGAATATTAGCAAAAATCTCGAAAATAAATCTTAAAAAAAACCGTTAACAAGAAGAAATAACTGTAATTTTATTCTTTACTTTCTATTTTAACTAAAGAGTAAATTAGGAAAATTTAGCGATGAAAACGGAGTGGGGAAGAGTAAGTTTCAGTTGTTCTATTTTTGATTATACACCCTCAGTTTAAAATCTTTTTATCTGCATTCTTATTTAGTTTCATTAGCCTTTTTGAATTAATCTAATATTTTATTACATTAAAACTTAAATACGCACCCGGAGGGTGCATATTTGCTAGTATACTAATATTATTATTTCGAAAAAAAAAAAGGTCTACCATGGTTTAATCAATTGAAATTTTCATCAGGACCTACCCTACGTTAACTAAGTCGATGTAATTCCTTAATAAATTATATATATATATATATATATATATATATTATATATATATATATTAAGTTGTATATACCCGGCCTTGCCCGGGCTGTATTGTATCCAGCTAAATTTAAGTATACACTTTTGAAATCTCATATTGCTCCCTATTCAATAGCAGTACATTGACATGAATATCCTAAATATATGTATTTTAATCTCCTTTCATCCGTAAAAATGAAAAGAAAGTAAGAATTACAAATCTCTCTCTCTCTCCCTCTCTCTCTCTCTCTCTCTCTCTCTCTCTCTCTCTCTCTCTCGCCCTTTTTTATTCTTCCTTTGCTTCTTTTAATTTTTTCCTTATGTTCGATTAAAACAGATTAGCGTTATCACTTCCGCGTGATCACCATCCCTCTCTAACTTTCCCTACTCTCTTTCTTTTTTTTTCTTATATTTTTTGTTTAGAATGTACTTTTTCTTCCCTTCCTTTCTTTATAATAAAAATGGGGTAACTAGCAGATTAGTGCGTTCTGGCCTCCTGCCTCCAAAAACGCTAAGCGGTGCCTACTCAATATGTAAACTGTGCTAGTTATAAACACCTTAGTAGTTTGATGATGATGATATATATATATATATATATATATATATATATATATATATATATATATATATGTGTTTCATTAAACTGTACTGTATAATAATAATAATAATAATAATAATAATAATAATGATAATAATAATAATAATAATGAACTGGGAAGGTGATCCACTGAGAATTATGAAATAAATTAAATTTTGACCATACAGCAAAATGGTAAATGCATAAAACAGAATCTGTTCTTGAGAATGCATAAAATTCTCTGGGACTTGAAGATAAAGACGGGTCACCCTATCCCAGCAAGCAGACCAGACCTAGTGTTGATTAACAAAAAACAGAGAGCGTATCAACTGGTGGACTTTGTGGTTCCAGCAGATCACAGGGTGAAGTTGAAGGAAAACAAAAAAATGGATGAATACCTGGACCTTGCCAGAGAAGCTGTGGAATATGAGGGCAAAAGTGGTATCAATTGTAGATGATGCACTTGGAACGGTACCAATAAACTTGGAAAAACGATTGGAGGATATGGAAATCAGAAGAAAGATTGAGACCCTCTAGACTATTGCACTGCTGCAATCGGCTAGAATACTCAGAAGAGTCCCGGAGTCCTGAGGAGACTTGATGTCACTCAGACTCCAGTGAAATACCATCAGCTAACACTGGTCTGAAAACTCAACTACTACTACTACTACTTACTACTACTACTACTAATAATAATAATAATAATAATAATGGACTCTCTCGTTGATTTCGACGTATGAGAGTTCAATCAATGAACAACCTACACAATGTTTTGTTTATAGTGATGAAGGCTTGTGTTGGACCATCCGCACTTTTTTGGCACAGTCGATAGGAAAGAATTGGTGCACAAGGAATGCCACAAACCCAATCAACGACTAACCTCAGGATTTTTCTTCTCCTAGACTGGTTACCTATCTAAGGTTAAAGATCCTAGTATGACCTACTATTTTACCCATAGCAGGAGGGAGAGTATATGGATTCATACCTTTCCCAAGGGTATTAGCGCTATGTGAAATGCAAACAGCCTTGTCTAAAATTTGAACTGAAAAATATATTTTGCTACATCAGTAACTGAAATAATTTCCCTATCCAATGATGGTCTTGTATAGTTGTCTCTTTGGCCTTCAGTGGCATCTTGCATTTGTAGGCATAAAAGAAAATAATTACTCTGAGAAACATGGTTGTTAAACATGGCCATTTTTTTACGACGGGCGTCCCAGAAAAACGAAACAAGATTAATAACAACAATCGTAGACAAATAATTGTACAATTGTAAAAAAGAATTAAAAAAAAAGGAAAAGAAAAAAAGAAACAATTTCAAATCAGCGCGCACGCACTTCGAAAGATAGAGTCGTTCACAATAACATTATCAGGTTACTTTTTAAGAAAATATCTTTTTTTTATAAAAGAAATTTATGAGAAAAAAGCTGAATGAATGGTAATCTTTTTTTTTTATTATTCTGGTGCGGGGTGGGGTGGAAGTGCTTTGTTGGATAGGGGTGGGGGGTATGAGTTTTTTTTTTAAAATTCTACTTTTATTCACCCAATGGGACTTCAGTGCACTCAAAAACAGGATAAAGGAAATTGTTCGTCTGCCAGAAGTGAAGGAAATCATATACAACGACTTGTGTCTGAAATTGAAGTCTGTTTTATTAAAGACATTATTGGTTGAAAGAAGAGGAACAAACAAAACAGAGGAGAGAGAAAAAGAGAGAGAGAGAGAGGGGGGAGAGAGAGAGGAGATAGTGTGTGTATCTGTGTATGTGTGATAGAGATTGGGTGTTTATGTGTGTGAGATATATATAGAGAGATTGTGAGTGTGGGTGGGGTGTGGGGGTGAGAGATATATACAGTGAGTGTGTGTGTGTGTGTGTGTGTGTGTGTGAGAGAGAGAGAGAGAGAGAGAGAGAGAGAGAGAGAGAGAGAGAGAGAGCAGGCAATCAGTCAGGCAGGCAGAGAAAAGCTAAGCAAATAAAATCAAAAGTAATCTATTAATCTACCATTGAACGACTTCAACTGATTACCAACAACGAGCATTATACAATGAACAAAATGATCAAAATATATTTATTACATTTTATTTATATATATTATATATATATAATATTGTGTGTGTGTGTGGTGTGTGTGTGTGTGTGTGTGTGTGTGTGTGTGTGGTGTGTGTGTAATATTGTAAAAAATTGAAAAAACACAAGTTTATAAACGAATAGAATTTAGCAACTTGTGTTTATAAAATTGTGTTTTTTCAATTTTTTACAATATCACAATTTAATGGATTCACTTCTATTTTTTCCATTTGTGTGTGGGTGTATATATATATATATATATATATATATATAGAGAGAGAAGAGAGAGAGAGAGAGATAGGAGAGAGAGAGAGAGAGAGAGAGAGAGGGAGAGAGAGAGAGACGGAGAGATAATCATAGACAGGAATGCATTATAATCACAGCAATGCCGCGTAAGTCACTGCTTACATTACATTACCCAAAATCGTCATAACAGAATAAATACACTTAAAAATTTGAACATGCAACATTAGACAGTCCTCATTGTTTTTTAAAACAAGTTTTAATTAATACATGACTGGTATTATATATCTATATATAGTTTGTTTTATTTTAATACATATTTAAAGTTTACATTTCAAATTGTTTTATTTTTTAATCCTTTAATGAATTTGATGATTTTACTTACTTAGGGTACAAACTTGCTGACATTGGATTTTGCTAGTGTACGTTTTTCATTTTGTTAGTGTACTTAATTATAATGGAGATTCGATGTCTGTGTGTCTTAACCAAAACTACCTCACTGCTTATGTCACAATATTCTCGAGAAATGCTTAGTTTATCAATTTATAGTCAAAATCATTGGTACTTAGAATAAATCTTATCTATTAAGGACGTGTCTCTGAAAATCTGAGCTAGATTTGCTTCAAAACAGCCAATGTTATTAGAACATTTATCTCGTATTCCACGTATGCGGCTTTGGCACGGTCTTTTTAATGTGGGACAAACCGAGGCACAATAGATGATAGGTACAAAAGTGCGTTGATCCCGTCGGCATCCCCCCTCAAGGCGGGCGCCTCAGATACTCAGCAATAAACCCAGCCCTCCCTTTAAATCAATGAGGCAGGTGTTTCCTGGTGGGGATGGCCCACAGGGATCAAGACGTTAATTAACAACACAGGACCAGTGGCCAAATGCACCGGACACACCGGCCTCGAAATGCCTGTGTTGTGCGTTTAAAATCCTAAGATTGTCTAAGAAAAAATTGTCTAAGAAATGAAGGGTTACATAAATATATGGTGTGCTTAATTTGCATAGTGGTTTTAAGAAAACAGGTATGATTAATAATCATTTCGTGTTATTGATCTCTATTATTATTGTTTTATTCCCCAACGTATTAAAATCAATCCTATGAATGATTTTATATAGAAACCAATTAAGAAATTATGAAAATAAGTGTAATCTTTTTATATGCGTTTTTATTCACTTACGTTAATCTTTCTAATTTAATATATTTCATTACATTAAAACTTACAGGAGCGTATATCCTTACTAGTATATTTAATATATATGCAAGAAGAGAAAAAAAATGGAAGTGAACGCGAGAATTATGTTAAAGGATAAATGGAAGGAAAATGTATGGATGAAAATTATTTATTGAAATGCTGCTACGTGTTTCGACTAAGATTTGTTTTTACATACATTGTATATTTGTTTAAGTTCATATTTAAAATAATACTAAATAGAATATTTATTCTCAATACTAAATAATTATATTGATATTTATTAATAATATTAATATTAATAATAATACTAAATAAATAAATAGAATATTTATTAATAATACATATTTAAAATAATACTAAATATAATTATACAAGGTCACGTGTCGGCATTTCAATATGAAATTTTGATCCATACAACAATTTTCCATTTATTTTCCATATATATATATATATATATATTATATATATATATATATATTATATTATTGTTTGACCACTTCATACTGTCACCCAAAAAGTGCGATATACACATCAGTTTAAAATAACCGAGAGATTCTGGGGAAGCCAGCTAGTGTAGTGGTTAGGATGTCTGTCTGACAGGTAGGGTTCAAATCGCGCACAAAGCACTGCCCTATCTATAGCTCTGCTGATGAGGCCTAATGGGCTGAAATGTACATACAGAGATCGACTTTTTCTCGATTTGTTTACGCTTTACATTTAAACCGATATGCACGCCTAATTAATTTAATTATAATTAATTTAATTATAATTAATTAATTAACAAATTGAAATGACTTTAATTAAGCACATAATCTCCCAAAAAATTGTCGGCCTTCGCCATTTTCAAACGCATTGTTTGCCCACTTCACACACACACACACACACACACACACACACACACACACACACACACACATATATATATAATATATATATATATATATATATATATGGGAATTTCTATGTATGTTTCGACTAATGGAAATCTCCCAGAAATATGTGTATTGATTGCCAAAGCGGTGTGTCTGTATGGGGGGGGTAAAGATGGTTAACGTTCCCTTCATTGAATCCATCCTGCTATTTTTATGTGTAGCATTATGCACACAAGCACATACTCACGGATACACAAACGCACGCACGCACGCACACACACACACACACACACACACACATATATATATATATATATATATATATATATATATACTGGGAAATATTTCCAATCCTGGTTGACTTGAGAGGTTTACAAAGAAAAGAACATTTTTCCCCCTTCTGGCTCCCCACTTTCCCTCCATTCGTTTCATGAATATTCTCTTTATACAATCTGACTTTTAATTGCCACTGGTGATTATACTTGAAAAAAACCGGACGAAAGGTTCCTTGTATTTCATACCTCCCCCATATTTCACTTTTGGAATAAAACATCGTTTTATTGCTACATCCCTCACTTTCATATGATCTCACAATATACATATGATTCTACTACTTGTAATATTATATATATATATATATATATATATATATATATATATATATATATATATATATATTGTGGGATATAGAACGGTAGGGCCAAAAAGGAGTCAAGAATAACATTTATTTTGTATACAAAGAGCAGGACGGAATTGCCGATGATGAGGGCCTCGATAAAGCTTGGTATAACTAGTTGGTTGAGGATACCAAGAGGGTGAACATTGAGGGCTTATATGCTACAGCACAATCGAGATTATCCAAAAGGTATCTCTCAATGGGGGAAGGTGAAAATTATATATACTATTACAAATAAAAAACTTCCTCTGGACGATGTAAAAATAGATTTTTGAAACATATTGCCTGAGGGTGGGAGCAAAAAATTCAATGTCAGCGAGTTTGTACCCTAAGTAAGTAAAATCATCAGATTCATTAAAGGATTAAAAAATAAAACAATTTGAAATGTAAACTTTAATATGTATTAAAATAAAACAAACTATATATAAATATATACCAGTCATGTATTTATTAAAAGTTGTTTTAAAAAAAACAATGAGGACTGTCTAATGTTGCATGTTCAAGTTTTGAGTGTATTTATTCTGTTATAACGATTTTGGGTAATGTGATGTAAGCAGTGACGTACGCGGCATTGCTGTGATTATAATGCATTCCTGTCTATGATTATCTCCCCGTCTCTCTCTCTCCCCCTCTCTCTCTCTCTCTCTCTCTCTCTCTCTATATATATATATATATATATAAATGAAAAGAAAAATATATATACACCCACACACAAAATGTAAGTGTGCACACACACATACACACGCACACGAACAAACTCATTTCTGTGTATTTCCATGTGTGCGCGTGTGTATGTTTGCACCTAATCGTGAGTGCTGAATTACGTATACATACACGTACATATATTTAAATGTAATTGCACACAAACACACATACATGCTTATATATATATATATATATATATAATATATATATATATATATATATATATATATAGGTAGCTTACAAAATGTCTAACCACACTGAAGAGACTTGATAAGTCAAAACACGTGTCTGTGGATGACCCTATATATGCTCCCCATCTCCTAGGGTTGAGCACTCTGGGGGGATTTCGCTGACGGTCGCTAACTCAGGCGTAAAACACAACGCTCTCCTATACAAGGAATGGAGCACTCTATGACGGCCTTTAAATACAAAGCGGTGTGTATTAAAACAGTTAAAATCCCCTCCGCATTCTGTGGGTGATGACAGCCTAATGGTTATAAAGGCTTACACAATGTCTAGCCACACTGAAGAGACTTGATAAATCGAAACACGTTGTCTGTGGATGACCCTATATATATATATATATATATATATATATATATATATATATTATATATATATATATAGGGCACCGTTACTTCTCCCAACAGAACCCAGGATATTTTTCTAGTCGTACATAGATGGTTTGCGAGATGGGATGTCATTTTTTTTATTGGATGCTTGTTTATATGCGAGCTCACTCGGATACGTACAATTACACACATACATACATGTAAATGTAATTGTGCGCACACACATACATATATGTATGTGTGTGTGTCTTTCTGTCTGTCTGTCTGTCTGTCTGTGCCTATATATGTGTGTTAATATAAGTGTAATGATGCATATATGTGTGTGGGTGTGTATATGTGCGCGTAATCATGCTTACTGAATTACGTACAAACATACACATAAATACAATTACATGTGATTGCACACACACACACACACACACACACACACATATATATATATATATATATATACATAATATAGTTTGTGTTTGTGTGTGTGTGTGTGCGTGTGTGTGTGTGAGTATGAGTGTGTGTACGTCTGTGTGTCTGTCTATATGTTTGTCTGTGTGTGTCTATATATGTGTATGGTGCAAATGTCTGGCTATGTAAACGTATACAATTACATGCTCATATTGTTAGAGAGCATCGACCATTTGCCAAGCGCATAGGCCTTTCAAGAGGACGTATTTTTGACCATAAAACATGCACTGGAAAAAGATAGTTGATTGAAGTAGAGTACTGTATCGATAACCGATAATGAAATTGAAGAAAAAAACTAATAAGTAAAGCGGAAAAATGCTTTTCATCTATGTCTATAAATTTTTCTAACGATATATATATATATATATATAATATATATATATATATATATATATATATATATATATATATATTAGAAAGACGAGGGAAATGTATTGAGAGATCGTTGTGGAGTGGGAGACCGACTGACAATATTAGCTATATACAAAATGTATGGGAGACGTTAGAATAATGAGTCACACATAGGCGTGCGTGCACACACATACACACACACACACATATATATAATATAGGAAGCGCGTGGTGTAATGGTTAAAGTCATGGGAAATGGACTCGTCGCCCGAGTTCAAATTCCTGGATGTGGTATTTTACATTTCACTTACCACTAATATCCTTGGGAAAGGGATGAATCGTACTCTTCCATCAGTTACTGATGTAGCAAAATATATTTTTTCTTTTTCACACACACACACACAAACACACACACACACACTCACACTCATACTCACACGCACACACCTATCTGTACATATATAAATGCATTTTGTGTATGTATGTCCGGAGGACTACGACAAATAATAGACGACAAAGTATATATATATATATATATATATATATATATATATATATATAGTATGAAGAAAGAAAGTGAATCCGACGGTATGTAGTATATTAAGAAAAATTTAAAAAAACACAGGTTTAAATGGGTTAAGTGGTGAGTTTATTGGCCGACGCTGCAGTGTTTCGAACTATTAATTAGATCATCTTTTCATATACCAACAAATGCCCTGAAGATGATTAAATTAATAGATCGAAACACTGCAGCGTCGACCAATAAACTCACCACTTAACCCATTTAAACCTGTGTTTTTTCCTTTTTCTTAATATATATATATATATATATATATATTATATATATATATATATTCACAATTGTCAGTGCTTGCTTTTAGTGCAAAATAATGTACATTTTATTCATATTCCTGAAGAATAATTAAAGAAATAAAAATTTGAATAGTAACAGAATGATTCTTTTTTTCATTTGGTATTGTGAAATAGGTAGCATCTCATTTCTCTTTTCAGAGTGCGTTTTTTTTTTCTAACGCTCTCAAAGGTCCATTTCAACTCAAGGTCTGTTTTACATAGGGATTTAAAATGAGGCATTCTTCGGGGATCCAATGCGTGATTCAAAAATAATAGATCTGCGAGAGTCATTTGGTGTCTCCCTTTATCCAGCAACGGCGGTTAGCCGCCTTTAAGTATATATATATATATATATATATATATATATATATATATATATATATATATATATATATATATATGCCATTGTGTATATGTCCTCCATTAAATAAAGTCCTGGATTTTTCAACCGTTTTTAGTTAGATTTTTTCTAAAAAACTGTAACATATCAGGTTTTAATTAGTTCTTTCTCTGCTTAAAATCACAAACTCCTTTCAATTCTTTTCAATCAATTTTTTCAATTCTATCATCTTTCATATTCTTACACCTAGTTTATTTTACATACATAAAATTAAGCTGTATAAAAACGTAGATTGTAATAGGAAACAAACGTTCAACAATTACATTTTAAACCTAACTTAATAATATATGGATTTGTTAGTATTTTTCTTTCGCTTCTTTTATACTTCTTTCTTTTCTTTTAATTTACATATTATATCCATTTTAAGAAAAATACGTCATATTTCAAACATTCACTCGATTGACAATCAAGTCACCTTTTCAAAAAATTAGAATGCTGCTAACGGAAAACAAATATATTTTTCTTTAACAATTTCTCATCTCCCTTTCATTTTGAAAAGATTTCCATCACTTTTTAGACAACACATTTTCCATCTTAATGTTCAGAGCTTTATTTGAATAGAATAAGTTCTGAGATGAATAGATAGTGGGCCCAATTAGAGGGAACACATCCTATTTTGATTCGATTGAGTTGATTATATATTCAGGTTGTCCAAAAAGTCCAGGTGCACTTTAAATGTTAAAATTCTTTGAAGCACATACAAACTTTATGGATACTCTCAAGATGATTGAGTAAATCGTATAGGTAAAACACACCAAGAAATTTGATACAGCCGTGGGGAGAATTTGGCAGTCAAAGAGTTAAATTCAAGAACCATTAATTCATTTGATCTTAAACGCAATTTCGATCGTCTAGAAGTTAAAGAATCACGTTCATTATACGTTTATATTTACATTTCTTGTGTCACTATATATTTATATATATATTTATAAGAGGAAAAAATGAGAAAAAGAAAAGAAATGTAGATGGGTAAAAATTAATTTAATCGATATCACTTTTAATCGATATCACTTACACATGTGTTTCGGTCGGTTTATAAAAATGTATACGGATTTACGTTATTATTATTATTAAAATAATCAGATGGAGTTGAAATGAGGATAATAATAATAATAGGAAAAATGTATAAAATATTCCGTACATTTTTACGACCTTCATCAGATTGATTTTTTATTTTTTTATTTTATTTTTTGAAGAAGGTCGAAAAAATCTCTCTGTGTACGGAATATTTTATACATTTTTCCCATTATTATTATTATTTATTATTTGAGTTTTCACATCAGTGTTATGATATTAGTTATCTCCATTTCTGATATATTGCATGCAGTAATTTCAATCCTATATAAACTTATTAATCCTTTTGGGACTTATTACAATTGGTATAACTTTCATTTCATATTCTAACTTTTTCAAAGGTCCACAATTTTTTCATTTTCCTGTGATCCGCTGGCATTTTGACAAGTAATCAATATGATAAAATAATAATAAACGTAAATCCGTATAAATTTGATAAACAGACCGAAACACATGTGTAAGTGATATCGATTAAAAGTGATCGATAAAATTCATTTTTATCCATCTACATTTCTTTTCTTTACTCATTTTTTCCTCATATTGTCGGATTCATTTCCATTCTTATATATATATATATATATATATATATATATAATATATATATAATATATAGTAATGATAATCGTCATAGGAAATGGACACGATGACATGAGTTCAAACCTTGGACAAGACTGGTTGCTTTACAAGTAGGCTAATATTCTTAAGAAAGGATAAAGTAATTATTGTTAACTCTTTGCCAACAACCGCCAACCTCAGATGTACCAAGTTTTCGTGGAATGTTTTACATATATGATGGAATATTTCAAAGTTCGCTATCTATTCACCTCATATTTCATTCTATCGGCTTGGTTACGACAAGCTAACACATACATGATTTTCCAAACCCTATTGCCCTTATGGCAAGACCCAACACTTTTTATCATATATGTTCCAGAAAGCGGTGTTTGAAGGTGTTCATGCGTATAAAGTTAAACTCTATCTGATGGTGGCGTTCCAGTTGTGGAGGTCTGGGGAATATGAGTACCCTTCATCACCATTACTCCCGGGTCCACTCTGACCGGAGTGGTCGTACCTGTTAGGGTCTCATATATGGGTTAAATAGAAAAAAATGTTTCAATAAAATAATTGAGTACCCATCAAGAATGAATTTATTTAAAAACTTGGTCGGTATTAAATGACCCGCTGAGGTTGATATGCCGTTAAAGAAAAACAAACAAGCAAACAAATCAGAACTCATTCTATTAAAATAAAGCCTTGTTATTATTGTAACAAGAGTCTTTCTGCTCAATAATAATGAACTAATCACCGGTTATTGTATTTTGCTTGGGTGTGGCATGCGCAGTGGTGGGTGTGCCACATTGAGCGATTTAAAGTAGCAAAGAGTTAAATAATAGATAATTGATATTCATTATGTGAGAGGTCTCTCTCCCCCTCTCTCTCTCTCTCTCTCCTCTCCCCTCTCTCTCTCTCTCTCTCTATATATATATATATATATATTAAAATAAGTGTATTTTGGCAGCATTTTTTTCTTTTAAGCATGCTGTGTTAAACTGTACAGACAATTCTTGTCGGACGAGTTTAATTTTCTGGCCATCTTTTTAATGTCAGGGTGGAACTGGTGTAACAGTCCACCAAAGGTTTCATTACGAGCGCTTTCGGCAATAGAGTTTGCCATCATCAGGTAGGAAACTGATGGTATGTTCCGTGTCTCGTTTTTAAGGAAACGTGTAGTATCAAGGAATTGGAAGTGGGAGGTAGTAACAATTGGTAGGGGGAGGTTTGTGGAATTGGTAGTAGTTCGAACGAACAATGCAGTAGTGAATTTTTGGAGAGTGGGGGCAACAAGTTGTGAGAAGGGAGACCTGAGAATGTTCTCGCCCAAGAAGGACGAAGAATATTTCTCTCCCTACTTGAACTTATTTGAGACTTATTTTTGTTCACTTTTCCTTTTATTCGCGTCATACCTGTCGGATTTTTACTTCAACCCTCCTATCTTCATATATATATATATTATATATATATATTATATATATATATAGTATATCTTATTATAATGGAGATTGTGGGTTTGTATGTCTGTAACCGAAACTATATTACTCTATGCGAGGTCACAACATAGTTATTTACATCACATTCTTCAATGATTTATTTATATTTAACCTCAATTATTAATAATTGCTTCACTTTTTTATTAGTGTTGTCCATATCTACATACTAATAACATACTATTTGTATTTTATATAACAAATAATAGCGGTTTACAATGTGAACGGGAAGGCTAATTTGCATATTGATATCAAAATGTGATTTTATTAAATATGTGCTTAGTAATTATTGATTTTCTAACTGTTTGGTTTTTATTTTAATGAATATAAGCAAAAATCTCTCCAATGAATCTTAAATGAAAATCCATTAAGAAAATAAGAAATAAGTGTAATTTTATTCTTTATTTCCCTAAAATTTTAAACTAAATATGTTTAAATTAAAAAGGTTAAAAATCCCAGTCATATGAAAGACGGCAGTGTTATGGAAGAGTAAAGTTCAATTTCTATTTTTCGTTTAAATCGCACTCTGTTTCTAAATCTTTTATCTGCATTCTTATTATTAGCCTTTATAATTTAATACGATATTTATTACATTAAAAACTTAAATACTTTGCACCCGGAGGTGCATATATTGCTAGTATAGTAATAAAGAAAGCACCGCCTGGTAATGATAATCATATAGGAAATGGACACGATGGTACAATGGGTTCAAACTTGGACAAGACTGGTTGCTTTACAAGTTAGGGCAATAATTCTTAAGAAGGATAAACCTAACTATTTCTCCTTCCTGCTCTGGTCACAGTCGGTCAGGATAGGGCTTCTGTTAAACTTTACTTGGCTAATTCATTCATTTATTTTCCAATTTCTCTCTCTGTAATGTTTTTAACTTAATTCTAAATTCTAAATAATTGCTAGAGTTTAAAACAATAGAGAGATGAAAACTAGAAAAATAATAGAATAAGATGCACTGCTTTCAAGAGGAGAAAAAAAGAATGAACTGAACATTGTCGTTCGCACATTACATCGGACAAAAAGTTTAATTTCAGTAATAACAAGTAATGACGTCTACTTAGTTTAAGTATCAAGGTAGGGTGCTGATGAAATCGTTTGAGATTCGAAACCGTGTATGACCCTTACAATTCTTTTCTATTATTTACTATAGTATATATATATATATATATATATATATAAGTAATCGTCGGGTGGTTAAAGTCGGTACAGCGAACAGCGAGAGAGTCTATCCCCCTATTCATCAAGCTAAAAGAGATTATTATTGGCGTCGGGGCGAGCGCTAAACCTACATCAGCTCCTTATCTTACCTGCATAGATTCTTGCGCGTACTCATACACTGAGTTGTGCGAGGGGCCGTATCGAAGCCAAAACACTTGTGGTTCCTAGTCGGACGCACTATCCGACTGATATATATATATATATATATATATATATATTATAGTATTTTTGCTTGAAGGCAATTATAATGCATTATCGCATAAAAATTTGATAATTATAGAAATAATCTTGACATTGAATCCGAAAGGATGGTTCGCTATGCAGAAGCACCGTACGGAGAGCTGTTTCGACTTTATTAAGTCTCTTCAGCGATGTATAGCTAACGCCTCCCTCGCGACAGGTAATCGAAACCGGAATTCACAAGGCATAAGTCAAGAGACCATATCCGTTCGCCGCCAGTACAAGAGCGACAATCCCTGCGAAAATTAACCTTGTCAATGAATACTACTACCGCCTCTACATAGTAGGTAAGTGGACGTTATGTGTTAGTAAACAAACCCAGGCCGTTAAGCTCTTCGGCGAGTGAATAAGATTTTTGGATGTTTGTTTGTTTATAGAAGCAATTGTTGAATAAATTATTTTATTTATATTTTTGCTTGAAGGAATCATAATGCATGTATCGCTATAAAATTTGAATAAATTATAGAAAATAATCTTTGCACAAGTGAATCCCGGCAAAGGTGGTTTTCGCTCACCACACAATCAACACACACACCACATATTACACAATATATATATATATTATATATATATATATATATGTGTGTGTGTGTGTGTGTGTGAGAGTGTGGGTGGTAGTGTGGTGTGTGTGTTATAGACCTTTAAATCTTTTCTACTATATATATGTAGCCCCTGCTCTTCACTAACTTTTGCTTCATCATATATATATATGGGATACGTGCCCTTATTTTACATGTGAATACGCCCACTACTGTTCTCCTACAATATAAATATATAATATATATATTATATATATAATATATATATAATAGAGAGAGAGAGAGAGAGACCTTTTAATGTATATAATATATAGAGAGAGAGAAAATATAGACTTTGATATA
>CM042149.1:118807964-118818289 GCA_023376005.1 Doryteuthis pealeii
GTAAAATGGAAATGAATCGGACAAATATGAGGAAAAAATGAGTAAAGAAAGAAAATGTAGATGATAAAATGAATTTTATCGACACTTTTAATCGATATCACTTACACAGTGTGTTTCGGTCTGTTTATCAAATTTATACGGGATTTTACGTTATTATTATTATTAAAATGAATTCAGATGGAGTTTGAAAAGTGTGTAATAATAATAATATAATAATAATAATAATATAATAAATATATATAATAATAATAAATAATAATAATAATAGTGATTGATTAACAAAAAAAGAAAGAACTTGTCAACTGGTGGATTTTGCAGATGCCAACGGATCACAGGGGTGAAGTTAAAGGAAAATGAAAAATTGACAAATATGGACCTTGCAAGAGAAATGAAAAAGTTGATGGTGA
The DNA here is from genome assembly GCA_023376005.1 of Doryteuthis pealeii. Lineage (NCBI taxonomy): Eukaryota > Metazoa > Mollusca > Cephalopoda > Myopsida > Loliginidae > Doryteuthis > Doryteuthis pealeii. The sequence continues at coordinate 118,808,372 of CM042149.1, forward strand.
ATGTGAAAGTGAAAGTTATACAATTATGAGTAGTTGGTGGCAATTGGAGAGAGTCACCTAGAGCGAGTTAGTGAGATGTGGGATTGAAAGTAAATGAGGGGCTTGGAAACGTTGAGGATTTGATATCGAGGGAAGATTGAAACATTCAGAACACTGCACTGTAGCAATCTGCCAGAATACTCAGAAGATTAGCCTGAGAAGACTGCGAGTCACTACAGACTCCAGTGAAAGACCATACACTAGATGTGTGAAAACTCAATATAAATAATAAATAATAAAATGGGAAAAATGTATAAAATATTCCGTACACAGAAGATTTTTTCGACCTTCTTCAAAATAAAAAATAAAAAATAAAAAAATAATCTGATGAAGGTCGTAAAAATCTCTCGTGTACGGAATATTTTATACCATTTTTCCTATTATTTATTATTATCTCATTTCAACTCCATCTGATTATTTTAATAATAATAATAACGTAAATCGTATACATTTTATAAACCGACCGAAACACATGTGTAAGTGATATCGATTAAAAGTGATATCGATTAATTAATTTTACCCATCTACAATTTCTTTTCTTTCTCATTTTTCTTCTTATAAATATATATATAATATATATAGTGACACAAGAAATGTAAATATAAACGTATAATGAACGTGATTCTTTAACTTCTAGACGAATCGAAATTGCGTTTAAGATCGAAATGAATTAATGGTTCTTTGAATTTAACTCTTTGACTGCCAAATTCTCCCAACGGCTGTACAAATTTCTTGGTGATGTTTACCTATACGATTTACTCAATCATCTGAGAGTATCCATAAAGTTTGTATGTGCTTCAAAGAATTTTAACATTATAAAGTGCACCTGGACTTTTGGACAACTGAATATATAATCAACTCAATCGAATCAAAATAGGATGTGTTTCCTCTAATTGGGCCCACTATCTATTCATCTCAGAACTTATTCTATTCAATATAAGCTCTGACATTAAGATGGAAAATGTGTTGTCTAAAAAGTGATGGAAATCTTTTCAAAAATGAAAGGGAGATGAGAAATTGTTAAAGAAAAATAATTGTTTTCCGTTAGCAGCATTCTAATTTTTTGAAAAAGGTGACTTGATTGTCAATCGAGTGAATGTTTGAAATATGACGTATTTTTCTTAAAATGGATATAATATGTAAATTAAAAGAAAAGAAAAGAAGTATAAAAGAAGCGAAGAAAAATACTAACAAATCCATATATGTATTAATTAGGTTTAAAATGTATGTTGAAACGTTTGTTTCCTATTACACAATCTCGTTTTATTACACGCAGTTAATTTTATGTATGTAAATAAACTAGGTGTACAGAATATGAAAGATGATAGCAATTTGAAAAAATTGATTGAAAAAGATTGAAAGGAGTTTGTGATTTTAAAGCAGAGAAAGAAAATTACCAACTGATATTTACAGTTTTTAGAAAAAATCTAACTAAAAACGGTTGAAAATCCAGGACTGTTATTAATGGAGGACATATACCAATGGCATATAATCTATATATATATTTATATATATATTATATATAATATAAGTATATAATATATATATAGTATATACTAAAGGCGGCTAACCGCCGTTGCTGGATAAAGGGAGACACAAATGACTCTCGCATGATCTATTAATTCTGAATCGCAATTGGATCCCGAAGAATGCCTCATTAAAATCCTATGTTAAAACAGACCTTGAGATTGAATGGACCTTGAGAGGCGTAGAAAAAAAACGACTCTGAAAAGAAATGAATGCTACCTATTTCAAATACCAAATGAAAAAAAGAATCATTCTGTTACTATTCAATATTTTTATTGTCTTTAATTATCTTCAGGAATATGAATAAAATGTACATTATTTTTGCACTAAGCAAGCCTGACATTGTGAATAAATTATATATATATATATATATATATAATATATATATTATATTTTAAGAAAAAGGAAAAAACACAGGTTTAAATGGGTTAAGTGGTGAGTTTATTGTCGACGCTGCATGGTGTTTCGATCTATTAATTTAATCATCTTCAGGGCATTTGTTGGTATATGAAAAGATGATCTAATTAATAGTTCGAACACTGCAGCGTCGGCCAATAAACTCACACTTAACCCATTTAAACCTGTGTTTTTTAAATTTATTTCTCTAATTACTACATACCGTCGGATTACTTTCTTTCTTCATATATATATATATATATATTATATATATAATTATATATATACTTTGTCGTCTATTATTTGTCGTAGTCTCCTCCGGACATACATCACAAAATGCATTTTATATATGTAACAGATGGTGTGTGCGATGTGATGTATGAGTGTGAGTGTGTGTGATGTGTGTTTGTGTTGTGTGTGTGAAAAAGAAAAATATATTTTGCTACATCAGTACTGATGGAAGAAGTACGATTCATCCCTTCCCAAGGATATTAGCTGGTAAGTGAAATGTAAATACCACATCCAGGAATTGAAGCTCGGGCGACGAGTCACATTCTCCCATGCTTTAACCATTACACACGCGCTTCCTATATATATATATGTGGTGTGTGTGTGTATGTGTGTGCACGCACGCCTATGTGTGACTCATTATTCTAACGTCTCCCATACATTTTGTATATAGCTAATATTGTCAGTCGTCTCCACTCCACAACGTCTCTCAATACATTTCCCTCGTCTTTCTAATGAATATTATATATATTATATGTATATATATATATTATATATATATATGATATTATATATATATATCGCGTTAGAAAAATTTATAGACATAGATGAAAAGCATTTTCTCGCTTTACTTATTAGTTTTTTTCTTCAATTTCATTATCGGTTATCAGATACAGTACTCTACTTCAATCAATACTTCTTTTTCCAGTGCAATGTTTTATGGTCAAAGAATACGTCCATCTTGAAAGGCCTATGCGCTTGGCATAATGGTCGATGCTCTCTTCTACAATCAATATGAGCATGTAATTGTATACGTTACATAGCCAGACATTTGCACCATACACATATATAGACACACACAGACAAACAATATAACAGCACACAGCAGACGTACACACACTCATACTCACACACACACACAGCCACACACACACACACACACACAACTAATTTATGCGTATTATATATATTTATATATATATATGTGTGTGTGTGTGTGTGTGTGTGTGTGCAATCACATGTAATTTAGTATTTATGTGTATGTTTGTACGTATATTCAGTAAGCATGATTACGCGCACATATACACACCCCACACATATATGCATCATTTACACTTATATTAACAACATATATAGGCACAGACAGACAGACAGACAGACAGAAAGACACACACACATAACATGATATTGTATGTGTGTGCGCACAATTAATTTACATGTATGTATGTGTGTAATTGTTACGTATCGGAGTGAGCTCGCATATAAACAAGCATCCAATAAAAAAAATGACAATCCCATCTCGCAAACCAGTCTATGTACGACTAGAAAATATCCTGGTTCTGTTGGGAAGTTAACGGTGCCTATATATATATATAATATATATAAATATATATATTTATATATATATAGATGTAATACAAGGGGTCATCACAGACACGTGTTTCGATTGTATCAAGTCTCTTCAGTGGGCTAGCAATTGTGTAGCCTTATATAACCATTAGGCCTGTCATCACCACAGAATGCGGAGGGGATTATTTAACTGTTTTTAATACAACCGTTGTAATTTAAAGGCCGTCATAGAGTGCTCCATTCTTGTATAGTGAAGGCTGTGTTTACGCCTGAGTTAGGCGACCGTCAGCGAAATCCCCCCAGAGTGCTCAACCCTAGGAGATGGGGAGCATATATAGGGTCATACACAGACACGTGTTTTGACTTATCAAGTCTCTTCAGTTGTGGTTAGACATTTTGTAAGCTACTACCTATATATATTATAGTGTGTGTATATATATATATATATATGTATATATATATATATATATTATAGCATGTATGTGTGTTTGTGTGCAATTACATTAGAATATAATGTAACGTGGTATGTGATAACGTAATCAGCACTCACGATTAGGTGCAAACATACATCACGCGCACACATGGAAATACACAGAATAGAGTTTGTTCGTGTGCGTGTTGTATGTGTGTGTGCACACTTAGATTTTGTGTGTGGGTGTATATATATTTTTCTTTTCATTTTATATATATATTATTATATATATAGAGAGAGAATGAGAGGAGAGAGCATGAGAGAGAGGGGAGAGAGAGAGAGACGGGGATGATAATCATAGACAGGAATGCATTTATAATCACAGCAATTGCGCGTACGTCACTTGCTTACATTTCCATTACCCAAAACTCGTTATAACAGAATAAATCAACTCAAAACTTGAACATGCAACATTAGACAGTCCTCATTGTTCTTTTTTAAAACAACTTTTAATAAATACATGCCTGGTATCATATTATATTATATTTTGTTTTATATTTTAATACATATTTTAAAGTTTACATTTCAAATTGTTTTATTTTTGAATCTTTAATGAATCTGATGATTTTACTTACTTAGGGTAAAACTCGCTGACATTGAATTTTTTGCTCCCACCCCTCAGGCAATATGTTCTCAAAATCTATTTTAGCATCGTCCAGAGGAAGTTTTTTATTTTGTAATAGTATAATATATTTCACCTTCCCCCATTGAGAGAGATACCTTTTGGATAATCTCGATTGTGCTGTAGCATATAAGCCTCTGTTCACCCTTCTGGTATCCTCACCACTAGTTATACAAGCTTTTATCGAGGCTCATCATCGGCAAATTCCGTCCTGCTCTTTGTATACAAAATAAATGTTATCATTGAACTCCTTTTTGGCCCTACCGTTCTATATCCACCATATAATATATATATATTATATATATATATAATATATATATATATATATATATATATATATAATATTACAAGTAGTAGGAATCATATGTGATATTGTGAGTCATATGAAGTGAGGGATGTAGCAGTTAAATAAACGATGTTTTTTCCAAAGTGAAATTATGGGGGAGGTATGATAATACAAGGAACCTTGCGTCGTTCTTTTCAAGTATATATCACCGGTGGGATTAAAAGTCAGATTGAATAAGAGAATATATTCATGAAACGAATGGAGGAGAGTGGGGAGCAGAAGGGGGAAAAATGTTCTTTTCTTTGTAAACGTCTCAAAAGTCACACGCAGGATTGGAAATATTTCCAGTATATATATAATAGTAATATATAGATATGATATATATATATTAATATATATATGTGTGTGTGTGTGTGTGTGTGTGTGTGTGTGTGTGTGTGTGTGTGTGTGCGTGCGGCGTACGTTTGTGTATTCGTGAGTACGTGCTTGTGTGCATAATGCTACACATAAAAATATGCAGGATGGATTTCAATGAAGGGAACGTTAACCCATCTTTACCCTCCCCCATACAGACACAGCCGCGTTTGGCAATCAATACACATATTTCTGGGAGATTTCCATTAGTCGAAACGTTAACATAGAAATCCCATATATATATATATTAATTATAATATGATATATAGATATGATGTTTTGTGGTGTGTGTGTGGTGTGTGTGTGGTGTGTGGTGTGTGTGTGTGTGTGTGGTGGTGTGTGTGGGATGGGCAAACAATGCGTTATGAAATGCGCGAAGCCTGACAATTTTTTGGGAGATTACTGTGCTTAATTAAAGTCAATTCAAATTTTGTTAATTATTTAATTGATATTAAATTAATTAATTAAGTTAAAATTATTAGCGGGACATATCGTTAAATGTAAGCCGTAAAGCAAAGCGAGAAAAGTCGATCTCTGTATGTACATTCCGACAGTAGACCTTAATCAGCAGAAGCTTAATAGATAGGGCAGTGGCTTTGTGCGCGATTTGAACCCCCCCCCATACCTGTCAGACCAGACATCGTAACCACTACACTAGCTGGTGTTCCCCATGAATCTCTCGTTATGTTTAAATGAATGTGTTACTATCGCACTTTTTGGGGTGACCAGTAATGAATGGTCAACAAAATAATAATATAATATAAGTATATATATTCTATATAATATATAATGATACGTGGAAAATAAATGGGAAAAATATGTTTGTATGATCAAAAATTTCAATATGAAATGCCGCACGTGACCTGGTGTATAATTATATTTAGTATTATTTTAATAATGTCTATTATTAATAAATATTCTATTTATTATTTATATTATTATTAATTATTAATATATTAATAAATTTCAATATAAATTATTCAGTATTGGAGAATAAATATTCTAGTTAGTATTATTTTAAAATATGAACTTAAACAAACTATACACATGTATGAAAAACAAATCTAGTCGAAACACGTAGCAGCATTTCATTAAATAATTTTCATCCATAACATTTTTCCTTCCATATCCTTAACATCAATTTCTCGCGTTCACTGCTCATTTTTTTCTCTTTCTTGCAATATATAGTTAATATACTAGAAGAGATAGCTCGCCTGTTTAAGTTTTAATGTAATGAAATATATTAAAATTAAAGTTAAGCGTAAGTGAAGATAAAAACGCTATAAAAAGCATTACACCTATTTTTCATAATTTCTTAATCTGGTATTCTATTAAAATCATTCATAGGATTGATGTTATCGAACTTGCGGGAATAAAACAATAATAATATGAGATCTAATTAACACGATAATGATTATTAATCATACCTTTTCTTTAAAACCGCACTATGCAAATTAAGCACACCAATATTATGAACCCATTATTTCTTAGACAATCTTTTCTTAGACAATCCTTAGGATTTAAACGCACAGACACAGGCATTTCGAGGCCGGTGTTGTCGCGGTGGGCATCTTGGCCGACTGGTCCTGTGTTTGTTAATTAACGTCCTGGATCCTGTGGCATCCCACCAGGAAAACACCTGCCTCTATTGATTTAAAGGACAGGCTGGGTTTTATTGCTGAAGTATCTGAGGCGCCCGCCTTGAGGGGGGATTGCCGACGGGGGTGCACGCACTTTTGTACCTAATGCATCTTTGTGCCTCGTTTGTCCCACTTAAAAAAGACACGTGCCAAAGCCGCATACGTAGGAATACAATAAATTTCTAAATGAGCATGCTTTTCTGAAGCAAATCTAGCTCGATTGTTCAAACACGTCCTTAATGATGATAGATTTATTTCAAGTACCAATGATTTTGACTATAATTGAGTAACTACGCGATTTCTCGGAATAATCTGTGACATAAGCAGTGAGGTAAGTTTTGTGTTAGCGATACACAACAGACATTCGAATTCTCTACATTAATTACGTACACATAACAAAATGAAAAACGTTACACTAGCAAAAATCCAATGTCAGCAAGTTATGTACCCTAAGTAAGTAAGAATCATCAAATTCATTAAGGATTAATAAACATAAAACTTTGAAATGTAAACTTTAAAATGTATTAAATAAAACCAAACTACTATAATATGTATATAATACCAGTCATGTATTAATAAAACTGTTTTTAAAAAACAATGAGAGCTGTCTAATGTTTGCATGTTCAAGTTTAAGTGTATGTTATTCTGTTATGACCGATTTTGAGTAATGTAATGTAAGCAGTGGACTTACGCGCATTGCTGTGATTATAAATGACATTCCCTGGTCTATGATTATGCTCTCCGTCTCTCTTCTCTCTCCTCTCGTTCTCTCTTCTCTCTCTCCACTCTCTCTCTCTCTCTCCTCTCTTCTCTCTGCTCTCTCTCTCTCTATATATATAATAGTAAGTATATATATATACACCATCCCATCAACAAAAACTGAGAAAAAATAGAGTATGAATCCATTTAAATTGTAATAAATTGTAAAAAATTGAAAAACAACACAATTTTATAAACACAGTTGCTAAATTCTATTCGTTATAAACTTGTTGTTTTTCAATTTTTTACAATTTACACACACACGAACACATACACACACAAACGATACAACACACACAAAATGGCATCATTCTCTGACACACAACACACAACAGCACAAATATATATATATAATATTATATATAATATAAATGTTATATAATACTATTTTGATCATTTTGTTCATTGATAAATGGCTCGTTGTTGGTAATCAGTGAAGTCGTTCAATTGTAGGATTAATAGATTACTTTTGATTTTATTGCTTAGCTTTCTCTCCTGCCTGACTGATTGCTGCTCCGGTGCTCTCCTCTCTCGTCTCTCTCTCTCCTCTCTCTCTCTCTCTCTCTCACACACACACACACACACACACACACACTCACTGTAATATCTCTCACGGTGTACGCCGGTCAAGCACCCCACCCACACTCACAATTCTTATATATATAATCGTCACACACATAACACCCAATCTTCTATCAACATACACAGATACACAACTATCTCTCTCTCTCCCCCTCTTCTCTCTCTCTTTCTCTCTCTCTTTTTTTTGTTGTTCCTCTTCTTTCAATCCAATAATGTCTTTATATTAAGAAACGAGACTCTATTTATACTAGTACATGCAAGTCTTAATCGTTCTCTCTATGAGTTTCTTCCACTTTTCTAGGCAGACGAGCTAATTATCTTTCTCTGTTTTTTGACGTATAGCTATCATGTAAGTCCCATTGGTTGTAAAAAAGTTAAGAATTTTAAAAAAAAACTCATACCCCCCCACCCCTATCAACAAAGCACTCCACCCCACCCGCACCAGAATAAATAAAATAAAAATAAGATTTACATGTCATTCAGCTTTGTTTCTCATAGAATTTCTTTTAAAAAAAAAGATATTTTTTAAAAAAAGTAACCTGATAATTTATTGGAACGAGCTTCTATCTTTCGAAGTGCGTCGCGCTGATTTAATTGTTTCTTATTTTTTTCTTTTCCTTTTTATTTTAATTCTTTTTTCAATTGTTAAACATTATCTTGTCTACGATCTGTTGTTATTATCTTAGTTTCGTTTTCTGGACGCCCGTCGTAAAAAATGCCAGTTTAACAACCATGTTTCTCAGACGTAATTATTTCTTTATCCTACAATGCAGAGTTGCCATGAAGCCAAAGAGACAACCTATACAAGACCATCAATGGATAGGGAATTATTTCAAGTTACTGATGTATGGCAAATATATTTTTTCAGTTCAATTTTAAGACAAGGCTGTCTTGCATTTCAACTAGCGCTAATACCCTTGGGATAAGTCATTGAATCCCATATACTCTCCCTGCCTTCTATGGTAAAAATTAGGTCATACTAGATCTTTAACTTAGATAGGTAACCCAGTCTAGGAGAAGAAAATCCTGAGGTTAGTCGTTTGATTGCGGTTTTGTGGCATTCCTTGATGCACTCAAATTCTTTCTCTATCGACTGTGCCAAAAAGTGCGATTGTCAACACAAGGCCTTCCATCCACTATAAACAAAACATTCGTGTAGGTTTTGCATTGATTGAACTCCTCAGTACGTCGAAATAACGAGAGAGCCTCATTATTTATTATTATTCTAATCTATTATTTAGTTAGTAGTAGTAAGTAGTAGTAGTAGTAGTTGAGTTTTCAGACGGAGTGTTAGCTGATGGTAATTCACTGGAGTCTGAAGTGACAATCCAAGTGCTCCTCAGACTCCGGGTACATCTCTCGAGTATGTCTAGCCGATTGCAGCAGTTGCATAGCTAGAGGGTTCAATCTTTCTTCTGATTTCCTAATCCTCCAATCGTTTTTTGTCCAAGTTTATTGTAGCCGTGTCCAAGTGCATCAATCTACAATTGATACCAACTTTTGCCTCATATTCCACAGCTCTCTGGAAGGTCCAGGTATTCATCCATTTTTTTGTTTCCCTTCAACTTCACCTGTGATCTGCTAGATACCAAGGAGGGAGGGG
>CM042149.1:118823299-118825799 GCA_023376005.1 Doryteuthis pealeii
CAAGTTAGTGTAATGGTTAGTAAGCTAGATTCGCAAACCATAAGTAGTGAGTTCGATTCTCACTGGAGGCCCCATACTTCTGGCATTGTGCCGCATCTAAACTAAGCTTATTAAATTACTATAAAATTGTGTGTTCTGATTTACACATGAATTGATGAAAATTATTTCTACCTATGAATTTAATTAAAATGAAAATTATTTCTACCTATGAATTTAATGTTAAAATGAAAATTATTTCTACCTATGAATTTAATTAAAATGAAATTATTTTACCTATGATGAAAATTTCTACCTATGAATTTAATTAAAATGAAAATTATTTCTACCTATGAATTTAATGTAAAATGAAAATCATTTCTACCATGTATAATGTAAAACCTAACATAACATTACTACTACAATGTATTGATAGACTTACTTGTTGGGGCTGTAGAATATGCCGAGTGTACCTCTGTATAGGTTAAGAACTCCGCCTAATGAGGTAACTTGTTGTCCATGGGTTGCGACTCGTAATGCTTAATGATGGACTACTGGTGGCTGAGGTCTATGTCTTACAACACTCCACTTTAGATCTTCCTTAGGCTAGACGAGCGGTCAGAGAGGCCCCCTCGGCTGGTCCCATAAAGTCCTAGCACCTAAATGATTGTCCCGACCGTAGTGCACTCATGACAACCTCCCAATACTTTTTATTATATATATGCAAGAAGGCAGTGGGTGAGGGTGTTAGTTCTCTAGGTTATGACGTTAATATGTGCCTAATCTGTTCACGATATTGAGATTATGGTATTTTGGGATACAAACAGAGCCCGTATCTCGGTCAGACAACCTGAAACGGAGAGGTAGTACCTGTTAGGGTCCTATTTATTGGTTAAATAGATTTAAAAAAATGAATATAAGAATGTGTTTAAAAATTGAGTCGGGAAAAAATTGAATACCCAACAAGAATAAATGAAAAAATGTCTTCGGAATAAGATAACACAACAAGGTTTAACATGCCGTAAAATCCAACAACCAACCAACCAGACGACCAAACCTAGTGTCTAACAAGAATAAAAGAAATTGTCGTCTTGTGGATTGTGCCCTGCCACTAAAGCACATGGCGAAACATCAAGAAAACGAAAAACTGAGAAAATACTTCAGAAAGCTGAAAAAGATGTAGAACACGAAGATGACGGTGATACCAATCGTATTTTGGGCACTTGACACATTCCCACAAAAGCCTTGAAATGGGACTCAGTAGCTGGATATTAGTGGACGAATTGATGCCATCCATTTTAAAATAAGATTGGATATTTAGAAGGGTCCTGGAGATCTGAAGAGGCCTGCTGTCACTCAGACTTCAGTGAATAACTACATTAGAACTATTGTAAAACAACCCCAAGGGGTATAAGGGTAATTCCATGTCAAATCATCCAGGCTGTGTCACCCACCCCCTTTAATTTTTCTAAAATTTTGTCCATTTGTTATGACAAAGTTAGAAAATCCCCAAAATTTGAGCTTCCAATTCTTGGAAATGGAAGCTCAAATTTTGGGAATTTTCAGACAAATTGAAGGGGTATATGGTGATAATTTTACTTTTTTCTGGATGATTTGACATGGAATTACCCATAATAATAACACAAGTATATATGATTATATATCTATTCAATCTGTATTGGCTCCGTCGGCTGCGGTTTTAGAATACACTGACTACTCCTCTGCAGACGTGTAAGAACCCCTCCCCAATGGGGTCACCTGTTGGCCATGGGTGGCGAAACATGATGCTTAAGGACAACATATTGGTAGCTGAGCAGTCTAGAACATGCTACACTCCACTTTGGTCCTTACTAAGGCTTGACGGTCGGGCGGAAAGGCCCACATCGATCAATCGGCTGGTTATGTCAAGCCCTAGCACCTATATGATTGCCCCAACCCTATTACCCTTAAAGCAAACCTCCAACAATTTGTATCATATGTGCTTGAAGTTTTATTGACCTGTGTAGGACGTTGAACTCCGATGGTGAGATTCCTGTTCCAGAGGTATGAGTAATATAGAACACCCCTTCATAACCATTACTCCCAGGTCTACTCTGAGCCGGAGTGGTAGTACCTGTTAAGGTCCCCTCTCTGAATCAAATAGAAAAATGTGTTTAAAACAAATTTGTATCCATCAAGAAGGAATAAACCTAAAACGTCTTCGGCATAAAATGGCCCAATAGGTTGATTTGCCATAAAACCAAACCAGACAAACCACTCAACCAACCAACCAACCAACCAACAACGATTAATCTGCATTTGATTAAAATCGAATAAATGCTGATTGGTGGATTGGGTGTATTTTATGGCTTTTAAAAAAAAAAAAATTTTTAATTAAAAATTTTTTTTTTATACACCCTTATATAACACTCTAATATATACTCTACACACTGTTAATCAATACCCCCTATATTAATTAATTATTTTTATTTAATTCTAATTATATAGCATATAACGTAGTACAAAACCCTATGTCTATAATTTT
>CM042149.1:118830799-118868299 GCA_023376005.1 Doryteuthis pealeii
CAACTCATTTCCTAGTCAAATCATCTCCATCTTTTCGTCCAATAACATCAATAAAGTCATCGTCCTCTTTCACCCAATTTCCTCGGGCGAAACTTCTTCTTCTTCTTCTTCTTCTTCTTCTTCTTCTTCTTCTTCTTCTTCTTCTTCTTCTTCTTCTTCTTCAAGCCTTTTCGTTTACTTTAAGATACTTCTTCTTTTCAAGTTTTTTTCGTCTACTTAAGATATTACGTCTTCTTCTTCTTTCTTCTTCTCTTCTTCTCTTCTTCTTCTTCTTCTTCTTCTTTTTCTTCTTTTCTTCTTCTTCTTCTTCTTCTCTTCTTCTTCTTCTTCTTCTTCTTCTTCTTCTTTTCTTTACTTTTTTCTTCTTTTCTTCTTCTTCTTCTTCTTCTTCTTCTTCTTTTCTTCTTCTTCTTCTTTTCTTCTTCTCTTCTTCTTTTTCTTCTTCTTCTTTTTCGTTTACTTAAGATTTATGTTCTTCTTCTTCTTCTTCTTTTTCTTCTTCTTCTTCTTCTTCTTCGTTTACTTAAATATTACATCTTTTTTCTTCTACTTTTACTTCTTCATCATCTTTTTCTTTTTCCTCTTCTTCTTCAAACGTTTCTTCTTATATTTTTCTTCTTCGTTTGCCTTACTTTCTTTTCTCCTTTCTTTTACGTATTCCTTTTCTCATTCTACCTCTTCTTCCTTTTTCTTCATCTATTGTATTTTCTTATTTCTTTTCTTCTTTCTTCTTACGTTGCTACACCTTCATTTTCTTCTTCCCTGCCCTCTTCATCGGCCTTCTTCTCTCCATTCTCCTCTCTCCTTCTTCTTCTCTTCTTCTTCTTCTTCTTCTTCTTCTTCTTTCTTCTTTAAACGTTTCGTCCCATTATTTTTCTTTTATTTCTTTTTTTCTTTTCGTCTGATCTTCTTTTTTTAGCATTATCATTTATTATGTCTTTTCTCTTTTCTTTTATTCTCTAATTCTTTCTTTCTAATTTTACCTTTACTTCTCCTATTTATTCTACTTGTTATTTTTTTACTTTTTCTTATTTGTTTTTTCTTCTTCTTCAACCTGTAACTTTTCTTACGTTTTTTAACTTCTTCTTCTTTTTCTTCTTCTTCTTCTTCTTCTCTTCTTCTTTTCTTCTTCTTCTTCTTAAAACATTTTTTTAAATTTTTATTCTTCATTTTCTTTTTCGTTTACCTTACTTTCTTTTCTCCTTTCTTTTACGCCTTTCTTTTCTCATTCCAAATCTTCTTCTTCTTCTTCTTCTTCTTCTTCTTCTTCTTCTTCTTCTTCTTCTTCTTCTTCTTCTTCTTCTTTGCAGTGTTCTTCTTTTCTTCTTCAAACGTTTTTTCTAAATATTTTTTTTTCTTAATTTTTTTCTCGTTTGCTTTATTTTCTTTTTCTTTTCTTTTACATCTTTTCTTTTCTCATTCTAACATTTCTTGTTCTTTGTTCTTGTTCTTGTTCGTGTTGTTCTTGTTCTTGTTCGTGTTGTTCTTGTTCTTGTTCTTGTTCTTCTTGTCCTTCTTCAAACATGTTTTTTTTTATTTTTCTTCTTCATTTTCTTCTTCGTTTTGCCTTACTTTTTCCTCCTTTTTTTTACGTCTTTCTTTTCCCATTCTTCTTCTTCTTCTTCTTCTTCTTCTTCTTCTTCTTCTTCTTCTTTCACTTTTTACTTCGACTCCTCTCCAATGTTTCCATTGTTGTCTGATTATTGTTCAATTGCTGTTTATTTCCCTTTAGTACCCACACGTGGACAACACAATAGTCAAATCGCAAATATCTTACACGTTTCAAACACTTCATAATCAATAAGATATTTCGACCGCACGTGGGTTTTTTTCCAAGCACCAACTTTGTTTTGCGTTTTGCCTGTGTGGGTGATTAATTTTCTATGCTTTTTTTGTTAAGACACAACTGAAAGATGAGAATAAGCATTTTCTATGCAATTGTATACGAATCTTTCGCTTTAACTATTTGCTTTTCTAAGGCCTTTGTGATAAGACGTAGGTTCTTTTGCTTTTTTTGTTAGCGTGGAAAACACTTTAGATTGCGTGTAATAATTCAGCAAATACATTGCCATTTACTTTTACGTTTTTTTAGATTAATCAACTAATCAGCTTAACAAGGGAACTAACTAGTATTATTTGGATTATACGTAGTATTGCCTCATCTTTGTTGTTATCTGTTTAACGTTTTGGCCGGTGTGCCCTCCGGCCTCATTCAAAATAGGGAACTAACTCCCTACCTAATTATGTAGCGTAGTGTAGAGTTTGGTGGTTGAAATAGTTGCTGTTTTTCAGCGTTGACCCAGTAGCCCAGTCGGCTGGGGCTTTAGAGCACACTGAATGTGCCAAGAGAGATTTACAGTGAAACATATACTGCTAGGGTGTATAGACTTTGATCTAGTGCGAACACAATACTACCAAACGAACAATTTGAAAAACAACTTTTCACGAAAATTAGACCATCCAGGATTTTACATAATAATTTTACATAATACTTTATGAAATATATATATATATATATTTATGAATGAATGCAAATATCAAGATAAGAGAAAGGATCAAACAAAACTTATCTGTTTTAAGTTTTGTATCTTATTTCTTTCAGAACCATATTTGATTCATCAACTTTACTTTCTCAAGTTCCATATTTTTCTTATTCCAAAATCCTTTTTTCTGTTACATGGGAGATTCCATCTTCCCAGTTATCTCATTCCTTTTTATACATCTCCGGGGTCGAGATAAACCACAATGGCGGGACGGTAACTAAGATAGTACATTTAGTTTTTGTTTCTACCTAATAGTAAGCATAGTGATTCATTAATGTGTGATATGAGCAAGTCTTATGTTCCTTTCCAGGGGGTTCAGTCCATTGAATACTTCTTGCATGGATGAGGCATAAGACTTCATAGGTTTACGGCATCTCGATAACTGCCCGTTTTCAATCTTTTTCCTCCAAGTAGTTTTTAATTTACTTTTTGGTGCTGCCATCTTGTTTTCGGATTGGTTGTTATTGACCAATTAGAATCATTTAATATTTTCAAATGATTATTAGTTGGTGCACTTGCAAAATAGAAGTGGGATTGTACTAACAAATATGATCAATTGAACAATAGTTAGAATAGTGTTCATATATACATTTGTTTTCTACCAAACTATCGCTATGAATCCAAAACTAATCGGCCTTAAATTGTTGCATAATCTATGCGGTTGCATAAGATTATTGTCAACCCCTGTATTTCTAAAGGGGTGGCCCTTTTCATATCACGGGAGTTACTTTCCATGGAATATTACAGATAGCCCGCGAAATACGTGAAGTCACGTGGGACCTGGTTGGGTCGCAATTCCAGCTTGGACGTCAGGCAGAGAAGGCATATCTGGCTTAGCTGGGGCTCAATTGCACACGCGCGTTGTGTTTAGTTAGAGGAAGATGTTTAGTTAAGTAAATAAAAGTTTAAATAAATAATATGGTGTTTTGGTTGATGAATGTCTCGGCAACAAGACTGACCTAGAAGAAGAAATGAATCAAGGACGACCAACCAGCAAGAACAGAGAAATAGAAGTCATAGAGAAAGAATAGAAACGACTAGAGATCACCAATGGCCAAAAAAGTAAGTTATGCATCTCTCTGTCTGCCCGTGTCTATCTCTCCCCCTCTATCCAGTAAAAGAACACTTGCGTATGTACCCAACATGGGTATATGTGTATAAGTATGTAACAAAATGACCCACCGAGGTTGTTATGCCGTAAAACAAACCAAACCAAACCAAACCAAATCTGCAGAGGGGAGTAACCCATCCAATGGGGCTACTTGTTGGATGTAGGTGGCGACGCGTGCATAAGGATGGCATCCTAGTAGCTGAGTGGTTTATGATATGCAACTTCACTTTGGCTGTTATATATGCTAGACAGCCGTTCTGAGATCAATCGGCTGTTAATGTCAAGCCCTAGTACCTATATGATTGTCCTAACCCAATTGCTCAACCCTTTTACCATATATGAGCTAAAAAGCGGTGACTGAGGGTCTTAATATATAACGTTAAAATTTATCTGATGGTGAAGTTCCAATCCTGGAGCTCAGGAGAATGGGGAGTACCACTTCATCACCATCACTCCCAAGTCTTTGAACCAGTACTTTGACCCCATATTGGTAGGACCTGTTCGGGTCTTATCTATGGGTTAAATAGAAAAAATGTGTTAAAAATTGAATTAAAAAAGAAATTTAAGTACCCATCAAGCATGAATAGAACAAAACGTATTCGGTATAAAATAATCCAACAAGGGTTGACATGCCGTAAAATCCAACAAATGAACCAAGCAATAACAATTTTGATTTTCGAGGCCATTAAGCTGTTGTATTGACTCCGCTTGCAAGGACCCTCTGTCTAGAGGAGTGGTTCCCATCCTTTTTCTATTCCCGCAAACCTTTGCTCTGACCTCGACTCCTTAAAAGAATTTTGCTCTGACCTTACACCCCTACAATTTATATATATATATATATATATATATATATATATATATATATATATATATAATATAATATATTATATCACTCTTTAAATAATAATAATAATAATAATAATAATAATAATCTGAAATAAAGAAACGAAAATATAAATAAAATAAATACAAAAGTAAAAAAGGAATCTAAATTTGAATGGACGGTTCTCGCATCCCATGGAATGACGCTCGCACCCCAGGGGATTCACGCCCCCATCCCTGGTCGGGAATCCCTGATATAGAGCTGTTTATACGTAAAAGGAAAATTAGGTTTCACTCACTGATTGATGGAATGAATGATTTTAACGGCATATCAATACGTCTTAGAGGAATCCCGTGGCGTAGATGGTAACATGCTGGACTGCGAAATAGTAGTATGTGAGTTCGAACTACTGTCGCGCTATTACGTTCACATTCGGAACGTAAATCCTTATTTATGAATGAATAAATGAATAGTTAAGCTTACGATGATACATGTTCCTGTGTTGCTAATTATACCTGTTCTAAACAAAATGACATTACTGTTTGACCTCGTATAAATATATAAACTTAGTCCATACGAATCATATATGCAAAATAGATTTGGCATTGAATAACCCATTAGGTTTGATATACCATCAAAGCAAACGAGACCAGATTTTACGGTACGGATACCAGTTTTTCCCTATTTAGAATATTCAAAAATTACATATTTTTTCTTGTACGATAGAACATATTGTATTTACGCGTGAGCAGGATGCGACACGGTCAATTTCTTAAGCGGAGTAACAGGTTTGAAATCAGAGTTTTTCTTCCCCTACACTGGTGGCGTAGCCATAGTTAAAGAGTCAAGTTTGCCTTGCTATATATCCATATCCGGAGGTAGGATTGGATTCATACCTTTCCCAAGGGTATTAGCGCCATTAGCGTCACGAATTAGAGTTTCGTCAAGGAATTGAACTCGGGTCGACGAGTCAGTTTCCTACGACTCTATCCATTACATCATATGAGCAGTTCATGACATGCAATACTCCACTTTGGACCTATCTTGGGCTAGACGGGCGGTCGGAGAGGCCCCCTCCGATCAATCAACTGGTCACGTTAAGCCCTAGCACCTATATGATTTTCCCAACCCTATTGCCCTTATGGATAGCCACAACCCCTTTTTATCATATGAGTGCTAGAAGGCGGTGACTGCGGGTCTACATGTCCTGGGAATGACGTTAAACTCTATCTGATGGTGAGGTTCCAGTTTTGGAGGTTTGGGGAATGTGGAGCACCCCTTCATCACCATTGCTCCCTGGTCCACTCTGACCAGGAGTGGTAGTACCTGTTAGGGTCCCATCTATGGGTTAAATAGAAAAATGTATTTATAAAAAAATTGTATTATCCATTAAGAATTGATTTATTTCAAAACTTTATCGGCATTAAATGAGCCACTGAGGTTGATGTGCCGTAAAACAAAACAAACCAAACCAAACCAAACCATTACATCATGCGTCTTTATATGATAGTCCGTATAGGATACTTCATGGATCCGGCAAATAAAATTGAGTGAAGATGACGTTATTACCAACTGACAACAACCACACAACAACAACAACAACAACAAACAACAACAAAAAGATGACGAGCAATTTGTCGGAAAAGTAGCGTCGTAGATTTCATAAACTCCAGAAATCAATATCTTGGTGATAAGCCAATAAGGACCGATAATTAGTGGGGAGTGAAATATCTCTCAGACAATGGTGTTTAAAGATACCTAACTGGATTTTGGGATACGCCAATTGCTACACTTGATGATTCTTTTTATTTTATTTTATTTTATTTTATTCTATTTTTTTTCCAACTGACTATCGGTGTGGGCGACATTATAGGCGAATAATGGCGGGAGATTTTCCATGGATTTACTTATTAATGAAGGTTGGGGAAAAAACCCAGAATGGACGAAAAACGAAAGATGATATGAAAATAAGTAATAAAAAGATTATGGAAGAGGGTGAAATAATTGAATAAAAAGATAGATAGATAAAAGAATAGAAGTGCGAAGAAAGAAAAAATAAAGAAGCATGTAGAGACTAGAAGATTGAAAAAAAAGACAAGAAAAAGAAATAAAGAAATGTATGGATTAAGGAGAGAAAAAAAAAGAAAGAAAAAGAAAAAAAGTGTGAAAGTAAGATGAGAAAGGAACATGTTAAAATAAAGAAAGAAAGACAGCCCAATAAAAAAAATAGAAAGGAAGAGGATAATAAAGAAAGAGAGAAATGGAAGTATGGAAAATATAAGAAGAGTGTATATATATATATATATATATATATATATATATATATATATATATATATATATATAAAATAAACGAAAATATGTAAACATTGGGAATTAAAGAAAGAAAAGGAAAGAATAAATAAGTGTGAAACCAAGGTAGATAAAAGAAAGAAAAAGCAAACAGAAAAAGAAAATAGAGAAAATAGAGTTAATGAGAAAGAAATATAAATATAGAAAGAAAGTGAAAAAGAAAAGAAGAAAAAGGCGAAAGAAAAGATCGAACCAAGGACAACGAAAGAAAGAAAGAAAGAAAGAAAGAAAGAAAGAGACTAACAAACACACAAAACGGAGAATAGAGATAATGAGAAAGAAAGAAAACTCATGTAAAGTTAAAATGAAAGAAAAATAGATAGAACGAAAGAAAGTGAAGAAGAAAGGGGGAAAGGTGACAGGAATGTATGGAACAAAGGACGATGAATAAAAGTAAATATAATCGGGTGTGGGGTAAAGGCAACCGAGTATACGGGTAAAGTAAAAGAAAGAGAGAGAGAGAGAGAGAGAGAGAGAGAGAGAGAGAGAGAGAGAGAGAGAGAGAGAAGAGGAGAGAGGAGATCAGAGAGAAAGAAGAAAGAAAAGAAAGAGAAGAAAGAAGAAAAGAAAAAAAAAAGGAAAAAAGAGGTAAAAACTAAAGAAAACCGAGTAAGGAAGAAAGAAAGAAAGAAAGAAAGAAAGAGAGAAAGAGGAGAGAAAGAGAGAGAGAGAGAGAGAAGAGAAGAGAGAAGAGAGAGAAGAAAGAAAGAAAGAAAGAAAGAAAGAAAGAAAGAGTGAACGAGAGAAGAGAGAACGAGAGAAAGAGAGAAATCATGGGACCAACGGGGAAAAAAGAAACGAACGAAAACCGTGTGTAGAGGTAAAGAGAAAGAAAAAGAAAGAAAGAAAGAAGAAAGAAAGAAAGAAGTAAAGCAAACTGAGTGTAGAGGTAAAGAGAAAGAAAGAAAGGAAACCGAATTTAAAAGTAAAGAGAAAGAAGTAAAGACATAAATACAGAAAAAAAAGAAAGAAAAAAAGAAAGAAAACCGAGTGTAAAGATAAAGAGAAATAAATAATTAATAAATAATGTAAAGGTAAAAAAAGAGAAGAGAGAGAGAGAGAGAGAGAGAGAGAGAGAGAGAGAGAAGAGAGAAAGAAAGAAAGAAGGAAGGAAGGAAAAAAGGAATAAAGGAAATAAAAAATGAATGAAAGAAAGAAAGAAAGAAGGGAGAATACTGAATATTGAGGGTATAGGTAAAGAGTTTAAGTAAAAGAAAGAAAGCAAGACCTAGAGAAAGAGAGAAGAGAGAAAGAGAGAGAATGTGTGTGTGTGTGTGTGTGTGAGAGAGAGAGAGAGAGAGAGAGAGAGAGAGAGAGAGAAGAGAGATAGAGATAGATAGATAGATAGATAGATAGAGAGAGAGAGAGAGAGAGAGAGAGAGAGAGAGAGAGAGAGAGAGAGATGTAAAGGTAAAGAGTTAAGAAATAACGAAAGGGAATGAACCGATGTGTATATCTGCGGCATAGATGAAAGAAAATGTTTTAGAAATAAAATGAATGATGAAAACATTTATAAAGTTGAGTAAAAAAAAAAAAAAAAAAGAATGAGAAAATGCTTTAAAAATCCTAACAGGTGGTTTTAATTGGAATCCATTTTAAAAATCTATTATGTATAATTCTAATCAGCATATTCATCTTTCTGTAATTTTGTGATGAACT
The DNA here is from genome assembly GCA_023376005.1 of Doryteuthis pealeii. Lineage (NCBI taxonomy): Eukaryota > Metazoa > Mollusca > Cephalopoda > Myopsida > Loliginidae > Doryteuthis > Doryteuthis pealeii. The sequence continues at coordinate 118,839,287 of CM042149.1, forward strand.
GTTATCATTCCTAGACATCTTCAAACGATAGTTCACATTTTATTTATTTATTTATTTATTATTTTTGTTCTTCATTTTCTATTCTTTGTTGGCTAAAGCATCCTTCTGCCGGTTCAGGGAATCCATATAGGTAGATGAAATTTAAAAAATCAAAGAAATCTGGTGGATATCGAATGTTGGGAAGTGATTAAAAAAATTCTGTCTGGAATCGAGACAAGTCAGAGTTTAATCATTTTTGATTTTCTTTCTGTTTTTTTTTTTTTCATTCTTGAGAAAGAAGGAATATTATGAAAGAAATTAAAGAAGGAAAGAAAAATAAGAAAGAAAAAAAGTAGATTTTTTTTACTGCATGTCAATCTCAGTGGGTTATTTAATGCCGACAAAGTTTTAAAATAAATTCATTCTTAATGGAAACTCATCTTTTTATAAACACATTTTTTATTTAACCCATACATTGTTCATAGTGAACCTGGGAGAAATGGTGATAGATAAACGCTTCACATTTCCTAGACCTCCAAAACTGGACACCTCACCAGTTTAACGTCATTCCCAAGACATAAAGACACCCAGCCTCCATTTTCTAGCACCCATATGATAAAAGTGTTTGGCGCTTGCCAAAAAGGCAATAGGGATGGGGCAATCATATAGGTGCTAGGGCTTGACGTGCCCAGCCCATTAATTGGAATGGGGCTCTTCGACTGCCTGTATAGCCTAAGTAATGATCAAAGTGGAATTTGCATGTTATGGACTGCTCAGCCACCTGTGTTCCATTCTTAAGCATCACGGGTCGCCACCTATAGTCAACAGGTGGCTCCATTGGGGGAATCTAACCCCTCTGCAGAGGTGCAGTCGATGTAATCTAACGCCCCAGAGCAGTGGGCGGAAATAAAGTAGTGAATATTTGTCGCATACCCCACTTGTATGGATTGGGCACAAGGCCTCGTTTTAACGTGGGCCCACCCACAAGCCGAAGCTCATGGGTGGGAAAGAACAAAAATTGCGTCGATCCCTTCGGCATTCCCCCACAAGAGGGGCGCCTCAGGCGCTGGGCAATAAACCCAGCCCTGCTCCTTTAAGCCAAGAAAAGAAAGTAGAGTGGGGAATTAAAATGGAGAAAACGAGTAAATGAATAAAAACGAACAATTCAAAATGAAAGAAAAAAAGAACAGTGGGAAATTAAAAAGGATAAAAATTAAAGAAAACTCGACAAAAATTATAAAGAAATGAAAGAAATGAAGATTAAAAGTGAAAAAAACAAAATAAAACAAGATAGGTTTTATCCAACCCGTTCGCCCCGGTGAGGAGGTGACACAAGGTTGCGACTACAAGACATGAACCGATGATCGAACTTGTAATTAGGTAGTAATGTATCGTCTAGACTACAAGGTCGCAAGTATGGAGCATGCAGCGAGGATCATTGTTTTATGCTGGAAGGCCACCAAACCAAGAAAAGTATGAACGAACAAAATCAAAACAGAGGTTTGCGAATTTATGGAAAGAATTGAAAGGAAAAACAAAAAGAAGAATGACAGTGATTATTTGCTTTTTGTTTTTTTCTTTAGATAAGGCATGATAATTTGTATTATTTAAAGCATTGTGTTTATATTGGTTTGTTGGTTGGTTTTGAAAGCTATCACAATGCAAGTGTAAATAAAAATGAGGTAACTATGATGTTGTTTGTTTACCTTTGATTTATTCTTAATATTTTGAGATAAATTTCTCTTCGTCAGAAGATTTCTGAAGGTATGTAGTTGTTGCTAGGATTTATCCATTCTGTTTTGTGCCTTATATCTTCCAAATTCTCTGCGTGTGTGTATGTATAAGACTCTGTCTGTGTGTGTGTGTGTGTGTGTGTGTGTGTTTATGAGTGTTTATGTGTGTGTGTTTATGCGTGTTTATGTGTGTGTGTCTGTCCAACAATGTCTTAGTATCATTCCAGGTTTGGCCTACCATTTTTTGTTTTATTATCAAGCCGGTTTTAGTATTTTGGTTACTTATATATATATATATATATATATATATATATATATATATATATATATATATATATATATATATATATATTGGTTAGGGGGTTGATTTAGAAGGTTATCACAATGCAGGTGTAAAGAGAAAATAATAATACGGTAACAATGATGTTGTGTGTTAACCTGTATTTAATTCTTGAATTTTCGAGACAATATCTCTTTTTCAAAAGATCACTGGAACTGAAGCAGTCTAGTTATGACATTTCTTTTTAAAAATAAAAAATTAAAGAAAAAAGAAAGTAGAAAGAAAGAAAGAAAAGGAAATATTTTCTTCTTCTTTAAGAAAGGAAAGAAAGAATTAAAGAAAAAAGAAAGAAAGAAAAGGAAATATTTTTCTTCTTCTTTAAGAAAGGAAAGAAAGAATTAACGTGAAAAGAAAGAAAGAAAGAAAAGGAAATATTTTTCTTCTTCTTTAAGAAAGGAAAGAAAGAATTAAAGAAAAAAGAAAGAAAGAAAAGGAAATATTTTTCTTCTTCTTTAAGAGAGGAAAGAAAGAATTAAAGAAAAAAGAAAGAAAGAAAAGGAAATATTTTTCTTCTTCTTTAAGAAAGGAGAGAAAGAATTAAAGAAAAAAGAAAGTAAAAAGAAAGAAAGAAAAGGAAATCTTTTTCTTCTTCTTTAAGAAAGGAGAGAAAGAATAAAAAAAAAGAAAGTAAAAAGAAAGAAAGAAAAGGAAATCTTTTTCTTCTTCTTTAAGAAAGGAAAGAAAAAATTAAAGAAAAAAGAAAGTAAAAAGAAAGAAAGAAAAGGAAATCTTTTCTTCTTCTTTAAGAAAGGAGAGAAAGAATTTAAAAAAAAAGAAAGTAAAAAAGAAAGAAAGAAAAGGAAATCTTTTTCTTCTTCTTTAAGAAAGGAGAGAAAGAATTTAAAAAAAAAGAAAGTAAAAAGAAAGAAAGAAAAGGAAATCTTTTTCTTCTTCTTTAAGAAAGGAGAGAAAGAATTAAAAAAAAAGAAAGTAAAAAGAAAGAAAGAAAAGGAAATCTTTTTCTTCTTCTTTAAGAAAGGAGAGAAAGAATTAAAAAAAAAAAAGTAAAAGAAAGAAAGAAAAGGAAATCTTTTTCTTCTTCTTCTTTAAGAAAGGAAAGAAAGAATTAAAGAAAAAAGAAAGTAAAAAGAAAGAAAGAAAAGGAAATATTTTTCTTCTTCTTTAAGAAAGGAAAGAAAGAATTAAAGAAAAAAAAAGTAAAAAAAAGAAAGATAAGGAAATATTTTTCTTCTTCTTTGAGAAATAGTTTTCTTCTTCTTTAAGAAAGGAAAGAAAGAAATATTGTTCTTCTTCTTTAAGAAATAGTTTTCTTCTTCTTTAAGAAAGGAAAGAAAGAAATATTTTTCTTCTTCTTTAAGAAATAGTTTTCTTCTTCGTTAAGAAATAGTTTTCTTCTTCTTTAAGAAAGGAAAGAAAGAATTAAAGTAAAAATGAAGAAAGAAAAGGAAATATTTTTCTTTTTCTTTTTTCCATTCTGTTTTCTTTTCTTTTCCTTTCCTTTTCTTTCTTTCTTTCTTTCGTTTCATTTCCCTTCTCTTTCTTAACAAAAAAAGAAAAAAAGAAAAAGAAAACAACAAAAATTACAGATTCTTAATATTAATAGAAAAATTGTCTCGTTCTGATATTCGTTGTTTGTCAGTCTCTTCTTTATTTCATTTTCTTTGTGCATTTGGTCTTTTCCTTGTGTTATTTCAATCTCTTTTAATATGAACACTCTTTGTCCTTTCGTTCGTAGCTGTGATCTCGTTCTGATCTCGTAAAGATCTCGTGGCGTCATTTCTCCTACTCCATATCCGGCCAAGTAGGGTTTTCGCTTTTACTTCATAAAAACATGAACTCTTAGAAAATGAGATATTTTTTTCGTTTTCATATCGACTGCTTTTAACATAATTTTTCAAAAAAAAAATTTTCCTCTTATTCTGCTTATAATATTGCGATATTCTAGAGATTCTTCTTCTTCTTCTTCTTCTTCTTTCTTCTTCTTCTTCTTCTTCTTCTTCTTCTTCTTCTAAATATATTCTTCTTCTTCTTCTTCTTCATTTACAAATATATTCTTCTTCTTCTTCTTCTTCTTCTTCTTCTTCTTCTTCTTCTTCTTCTTCTTCTTCTTCTTTTATAAATATATTCTTCTTCTTCTCTTCATCTTTATTTACAAATATGTTCTTCTTCTTCTTCTTCTTCTTCTTCTTCTTCTTCTTCTTCTTCTTATACATATATTCTTCTTTCTTCTTCTTCTTCTTCTTCTCTTCTTCTTCTTCTTCTTCTTCTTCTTATTCTTCTCCTTCTTCTTCTTCATTTACAAATATATTCTTCTTCTTCTTCTTCTTCTTCTTCTTCTTCTTCTTCTTCTTCTTCTTCTTCTTCTTCTTCTTCTTCTTCTTCTTCTTCTTCTTCTTCTTCTTCTTCTTCTTCTTCTTCTTCTTCTTCTTCTTTATTTACAAATATATTCTTCTTCTTCTTCTTCTTCTTCTTCTTCTTCTTCTTCTTTTATAAATATATTCTTCTTCTTCTTCTCCTTCTTCTTCTTCATTTACAAATATATTTCTTCTTCTTCTTCTTCTTCTTCTTCTTCTTCTTCTTCTTCTTCTTCTTCAAACGTTTCTTCTCATTATTTTCCTTATATTTATTCATATTTTATTATTTTTCATTTGTCTGATCTTTTTTCTGTTTGCATTTTTCATTGTCGTCTTCTTTTCTTTTTCTTTTTTTTTGTCTTTTTTGTCTAATTCTTTCTTTTCTAATTTTACCTCTACTTCTTTCTATTCATTCTTATTCTTATTTCATTTTTCTTATTCGTTTTCTTCTTCTTCTTCAACCTGTCTCTTTTTCTTACGTTATCACTTCTTCTTCTTCGTCATGATTTTTGTCTTCATTTTTCTTTTGTTGTTGTTGTTGTTGTTGTTGTTGCTCTTCTTCTTCTTCTTCTTCTTCTTCTTCTTCTTCTTCTTCTTCTTCTTCTAGAAACATTATGCATTTATGAGGCATTCTGAAATTCTGGATATGTTGACAAAAACTTTGTTGGTTTTAATATACGGAGGACGCTAAGTAAGTAAAACCATCTATTTATCTCCATGGAAACGAAACGGATACAGGAAGCAGAATAACTCGTTTTTTTTTCACATACAAAACCCCATTTTCCCACCCTCATCACCAGTGGCTGCAACAGCGACCCACTTTTAACAGCAGCAGTGACAGCATTGTTGCCAGGAATATATTCTCTTCGCAGTCCATCTTTCTACGGCCCGATACATGTGAATATGCTAATTAATAAAGTCTTTAATTCATAGGCTAACCGCTGTGTTTGACTCTGGTACAAAATGTATATGCACTAACCCGAATACGTTCTTGTGAATCTGGCACTTTCAATTCTCTGAGACTTTGGATCATCTAATCTAGGCCAGAAGACTAGACCTAGTGTTAATTAACGAGAAGAAGAGAACTTGTCCTCTGGTAGATTTTACCGTCCCAGTGGATTACAGAGGGAAACTGAAAGTAAACGAAAAAATATACAAATACTTAAACGTGGTCAGAGAACTGAAATGTGGAACATGAACGTGAAGGTGTTAACAATTGTAGTGCAACGGTTCCCAAGTGCTTAGAAAATCAATTGGAGGAATTGAAAGCCCGATGAGGAATCGAGGCCATCCAGAAAACAGCATTGTTCATATCAGCTAGAATGGTCAGAAGATTCCTGTAGATCTGACATGACTTGCTGTCTTGAATGCCGATTTCTCACACCAGCATTAGTTGCACTCAAGACAGCATAACTAGCATAAGTAAGGGCCAAAGTGGGGAATTTCAAACCCCTCAGCCACCACAATCTTGTCCTCAGGTAATAAGGTACGCCACCAATGGGCAACAGGTTATCCCATCGTTTTAGGGGATTAAATAAAAAAAATAAAGCAGTCATTACTTATAAATACCACGACTACATTTCAGATATCATCTGCCGACAAAACCGTTATGGGGAAAGCTAGTGTGCTACGAATTAGGTGTACAACTCGACGAGTCTGTTGATTTGTGGTATCTTACTGCATTGTAAAAGTGCAGTCAGCGTATTCTACTGCCTCAATCGACAGGACGGCTGGAGATCTGATGAGGTTTGTTGCCACTCCAGTGAAGAGCTATTAGATGTGAGCTACAGCGAAAGAAAGAGAAAAAATGCAGTATAGTAATAATACATAAATCAAACACAAAACCTTATAAGGATCCTGATTAGGAACGAAGCAAAAAAAAGATATAAGCCGACAATGAAGAGCGAGAGAAAAGGTTGAAAATAAATAATGAACAGTTAATCATGAAAAAGAGTACAATTAGTAATTTTGTTTAATGGCATATATTAATAGGTTAGCAATTTTGTTTAATGGCATATATTAATAGGTTAGCAATTTTGTTTAATGGCATATATTAATAGGTTAGTCATTTTGTTTAATGGCATATATTAATAGGTTAGTCATTTTGTTTAATGGCATATATTAATAGGTTAGTCATTTTGTTTAATGGCATATATTAATAGGTTAGTCATTTTGTTTAATGGCATATATTAATAGGTTAGTCATTTTGTTTAATGGCATATTTTAACTGGTTATTCATTTTGTTTAATGGCATATATTAATAGGTTAGTCATTTTGTTTAATGGCGTATATTAATAGGTTAATCATTTTGTTTAATAGCATATATTAATAGGTTAGTCATTTTATTTAATGGCATATATTAACAGGTTAGTCATTTTGTTTAATTGCGTACGTGAAATTCATGCAGTTATTAGGTTTCAGAAAGCAAAAGGCAGGTTATGCCAATTCAGCAATCTTATTATGGAAAGCTAATCTCCTGTTGTTTATCTCTATATTGGTCACGGAAGCGCGTGGTGTAATGGTTAAAGTCATGGGAAATGGACTCGTCGCCCCGAGTTCAAATCCTGGATGTGGTAATTGCATTTCTCTTTGCGCTAATACCCTTGGGAAAGGTATTAATCCTACTCTCCCTCAAGCTATGGATAAATAGTAGGGCAGACTGAGCTCTTTAACCTTGGTTAGGCAACCGATCTAGGAGAAGGAAAACTCTGAATTCAAATCTGTTAAACTCTACTTAAGAAATTTACCTTGTGTCACATTCTACAGTATAGTAATATACCTAAATCAGACACAAAACTTATAAGGATCCTGATTAGGAGCAAAGCAAAAAAAGATATAAGCCGACAATGAAGAGCGAGAGAAAAGGTTGAAAATAAATAATGAACAGTTAATCATGAAAAAGAGTGCAATTGTGTGGGTTTGTGCGAGGAATCTTGAAATGAAAAAGAAAAATTATATAAATTTTGTCGAAGCTGATTGCGAGGACTCGCCAACGCTTCCAATGCGACATGCCAACACATAAAGACAGTCTTTTGTACGATGATTTTTTTTTTACTTGGTGGTATTGAATTAGAAAAAAATGTGTGGGAATCTCAGAAAAGGGGAGGGGGCGTTTTGTAAAGGAAAAGAATCAGAGAATATTTAGTGGGACTACAAATTGGTAAAATGTATTTGCTTCTAATAGGAACTACTTTGATAAAAAAGAATTATCTCCCCCTTATCTCTCTCTCTCTCTCTCTCTCTCTCTCTCTCTATCTATCTATCTATCTATCTAGCTCTCTATTCATCTATTGTAAGTTGAATCACAACCCCCATATATATATATATATATATATATATATATATATATGCATATATATGCCACAGTTAACATTAAATTCAACAAGCAAATTTATATACAATCTTATTTAATTCTGGATTTTTTCACTAAAATTGATTAAAAAGTGCTCAATACAAAGAGCTAAATAGACGCTACAAGGCGTATATATATACACACAAACACACACACACACACACACACACACACACACATATATATATACATATATTTAAGATGTGTCATAAAAGTATCGAGATTTAAGCTGCATTTAACAAGATAGAAATAAACAATGAATGGAATGTTAATTTTTTCAGAATACAAGGTGTCTCATAAAAGTTCCAATTTTTAAGCTGTATTTACAACGATGGATATGAACAATGAATGGAACTTTAATTTTTTCAGAATACAACGTATGTCAAAAATCTCGATACCTTTTTGACACAACTTGTATGTATGTATTTATTCATTATCGTGTACCATACATTTAAGGTGAGATTGTTACCGTGGGCCGCAGTATATTAGCCACTTTTCTTCAAGACAACGCACCTGTTAAGTAATTCAGGGAATGCCAATTCATTTATGCACTTTATTTTCATTTCTTCAATACTAGAAAAAACTACACACACATACACACACACACACACACACACACACACATATTATATATATATAATATATATATAAAAGTAATTGGTAATTTGCTTGAAGCATTGTTAAGTATGTTATAAAATAATAAAATTCGTAGGCAATACAATGCGTAAAAATAAAGACAAAAAGCTGTTTATATGTCTAATCGATTTCAAAGCGAAGCTTTATCATCAGAGTTTTATTTCAGAAATGACGTGCTTATGTTTTTTTTTTATTTGTGTGGTTAAAATTTCTCTTCTTATTTCCTTTTCCTCTCCTTTTTTTTCCTCTCTTTCTTCTTCTCCTCCTTTATGAATGGGCGAATAACTGTAATTTCTTATTCTCTCTTTCTTTTTTTTTCTTTCTTAAAAGTTTGTTGAGAACAAGTCTGACATCCGGTAAGATGTTGCAATGTGTTGCAACCGTGTGAGCATGCCATAATTTCTAAACCAAAAATGAACAAATAAATAAAAACCGTTAATAGAAAATTTTTTTTTTACATACTTAGCTTTTGTTTCGCTTTCACCTTTCATTTCTTATTCTTTCTCCCTCTCTTTCTTTTTTTTGTGTTATTTCTCTTCTTTTTCTTTTTTCCCCCCTTTATCCCTTTGTTCTCTAATTTAAATTATTTTTTTATAGTAAATAAGTAAATAAAAGATTATCTTAAATTATGTATTAGTATTGATAGAAAAAATAATAATTCTTTTTTATTATTTTTTTTAGAAAATTCTTTTATGAGTACTTTTTCTCTTTTTCTTTTAAACTTAAATAGATTAAATATTATATTAATTATATATTAAAATATCATATAATAATTACATATTAGGATTGATGCAAAATTCAAAACAATAAAATAAAACAAACCATTCTCCCTCAAATCTCAAATAGATTAAATATCATAAATCAAATATTTGAATTACAAAAGGCATAATGTTTTGCTTCAATTATATATTTTATTTAACTATTTTTTTCATTCTTTTGCTGTATTATTTATTCTTATTTTTTTTCCCCACTTTTCCTTAAATATTTATTAATAGTTCTAGACTGACCGTAATCCTAAGAGGGTATTATGGTTTAAAGAAATAGTGTCATGGTTTAAAGAAATAATGTCATGTAAAGGAGTTAATAAGTATGTCAATACTGTTAAATTAATCGTAATTAATTTTTTATATTTCTCTATATTTCTTTCATTCTCAATCATCCATCACTATATATATATATATATATATATATATATATATATATATATATATTTAATTTTAATTAAAAAAAAAAAAAATTATTTTTCCTTTCATATTGTGAGTGCATGAAATGTTGAGAATCAATGGTCTGTCTTATAGATATCTATTATAGATGTATTACATAATTCAAATATGCAAACAGTTGATAGTTCGTAGGTTTAAAAATTTGCGATAGGGAAAATACATATTTATGTGGAAATATGTATACTAAAAAAAAAAAAAAAAAAAAATTATGAGTACTTTTTATCTTTTTCTTTTAAACTTAAATAGAATAAATATTATATTAATATATATTAAAATATCATATAATAATTACATATTAGGATGATGCAAAATTCAAAACAATAAAACAAACCATTCTCCTTTTAAATTTCAAATAGATTAAATACCATAGATCAAATATTTGAATTACAAAAGCATAATGTTTTGCTTCAATTATATATTTTATTTAACTATTTTTTTTTTCATTCCTTTGCTGTTATTATTTATTCTTATTTTTTTTTTTCCTTAAATATTTATTAATAGTTCTAGACTGACCGTAATCTTAAGAGGGTATTATGGTTTAAAGAAATGGTGTCAAGGTTTAAAGAAATAATGTCATGTAAAGGAGTTAATAAGTATGTCAATACTGTTAAATTAATCGTAATTAATTTTTTTTTATATTTCTCTATTATCTTTTTTTATATTCTCAATCATTCCATCACTATATATATATATATATTTAATTTCAATTTAAAAAAAAAAAAACTTCTTTTCCTTTCATATTGTGAGTGCATGAAATGTTGAGAATCAATGGTATGTCTTAATGGATATCTATTATAGATGTATTACATAATTCAAATATGCAAACAGTTGATAGTTCGTAGGTTTAAAATTTGCGATAGGGAAAATACATATTTATGTGGAAATATGTATACTAAAAAAAAAAAAAAAAAAAAAAAAAAAAGGCTATATATGAAACGTGTAATTTAGTTAACCGTGTATTCTGAGTTTAATTCTAATCTATTGATAGTTGGTAGGTTTAAAATTTATGATAGGGAAAATTATATATATATGAGAGAACATGTGTACTAAATAAACTAAAAACCTATATATGGAACGTGTAAATTTAGTTAATTATGTATTCTGTGTTTAATTCTAATCTATTGTTTATATTAGGACCTAATTTAGCTATTAATAAACTTTCTCTAATTCTGAGATTACCAATGTTGCGTATTATAGCCTCTATCTTAACTGAAAAATTGTTGTCCTTATTTTTGCATTTGATTAGGTGTTTATGGAATGAGGATGCACGTGTGTGGATGTGTTCCTTGATTCTAATGTGGAGGGGTCTAATTGTACTACCTATGTAGAAATTAAATTCTACATAGGTAGTACAATTAGAAAAAGCGAAACTTTTACTAGGTATATCTGACTCACTAGGTTTTATCTTTATATATATATATATATATATATATATATATATTCGTCTCAATATTCACCCATAACTGGAGGAAGAATAGCTGGAAGCAAAGCTTTCCCACGAGTATTAGCGCGATGGGAAATGCTACCAGCTTCGGCCATGATCTGAACTCGAGTCACCATGTCCATTTCCTTCGAACTGTTGTCACGAGTAAAGTTAGATTTTAGTTAGATTCGAACACCGTCATCTGGAACCAAATTGTAATCCACAACAATGAAAAAATCTCAAATGACTGCTCCTTATCAAACAACCATTTAAGCATCTCAACTCTCCCTCTTTCTCTTTCTCTCTCTCTCTCTCTCTCTCTCATTATCTCGCTCAAAATGCCTTCCTCTGTTGTCCTCTCAAAGAGTCGCTGATTTGTTCTCTTTAGAAACACCTTCCCATAATTCATCATTGCAATTATCCTAGACATGCTAATCGCTCTTGCCATAGAGAGAGGATTATTGCAAATTTATGTTCGACTCAATACCCTGTGTCAGCGCGGATAGCAGATATGAATTGGATATAAATAAGACCTGACATAACCGATCACTTAAGATGGAGCCTCGTAATTAGCTGTAAAGGAATATATATATATATATATATATATATATATATATATATATATATATATATATATATATATATATATATATATATATATATATTTATACAAAGAAGAACAAAAGCGATATGATAACGAGATAAATAGGAATATTCCTTTTCGTTTTGTAAAAATTCTTTTGATATTTCGCAAGTAGATTTGACCTTACGACTTAGAAAAATATTAGAATATATTTTTAAAGTATGTTTTAAAAGAGCTGATATAGTAGCAAACTAATGAGAATGAAATCGCCTGTTTCCCCATAAATAATGTCTGACGAAACGTCAGAAGAGAAAAATAACGAGATCTCACGGGACTTTTTAAATCAACCAATCAATTGCTCATTACTCTGTTTACATTGTATCTTGACTTAGTAAACCTTTTTTTCCATCCTCAATGTATTTCTGCCTTTTATTTTTCTCTTCACTTTGATCGTCAATTTGCAAAAAAGAGAAGCAACGAAAAATGAACTAATTACGTAGCGTATCCATTCGTTGAGCAAACATTATTTCCCGGCATACACGTGTCTTTATCTCACCTTTATGTATCTGCTTTCAGGACAACTGGTATGGAGCTCTCCAATATATGTTAAGCCTGCCGGTATTTTAAATTATCTGTGACTGCTTGGTTGTTTGTTTGGTTATTTAGGTGTTTATGTGTCACCTTAAATCTGGCCATCCTATTTCGCGTCATTCAGTTCAAGGCTAAATCATTTTTGAACAAATTTTCGAGACGCTTTATTCATTTATCTTCTTCGTGTATATATAATAAAGCGTAATATTATTCAATGCGTATATATATATATATATATATATATATATATATATATATATATATATATGGAAATACGATGAGGAAATTAATCCGACAATATGTGAAGAAAATGTTTTCAAAAATATAACAGACACAGGATGTTACGATCAAAGGAGATATTTTATATGTCTATACTTAAGTATTTCGGTTTATGATAAACCATCATCAGGACAATGCAAAATAACTTTTGTAAGGGTGAAAAATGAAAATATTAAGTGTATGGTGAATGTGTGAATATAATGTTATTTACCGTTATTTTTTATATGTGCGTTTACATATGAAAGCTGATGACGTGCTCATTGCGTGTGAATATATATATATATATATATATATATATATATATATGTGTGTGTGTGTGTGTGGTGTGTGTGTGTGTGTGTGTGTGTGTGTGTTAATGTATGAGTAGTAGCTTACCGGTGGGTATGGGTACGATCGTTGGAAGCGCACAGTATCCAGGGGTTAAGACTGAGAAAAAACAAATACAAAGTGCTCAATACAATGTAGAGCAAAAATTTATTTATATAATGGATAGAAGTAACCCACTCGAGTTTCATCGATTGATTATTCAGGGTTACATGCGTTGAATTAATCGAGTTTTAATTTAATTCAAATTTTTAATCCAATAAACAAAAACGGTTCACGATGAATCTTTGAAAATATAAACAAGCGTTCGTCTATAAAAGATAAGTCCCATTCCAACGGGCATGTATTGTACCAACTGAGATTAATCGAAAACTCGATTAATTCAACGGATGTAACCCTGAAGAATCAATCGATGAAACACGAATAGGTTACTTCTATCCATTATTATATATATATATATATATATATATTATATATATATATATATATATATAAAAAGTGTTGTTCTGGTTCCAACGGGAGAAAATTCAATATTTTATAAAAAAGGAAGGTCCGCAAAATGTATTTTGTTCTCAGAAAAATTTTTTTTATTCTTTTTGTTTTACATGTGCAACACGTGTTTCAGATCTTCTGGTATCTTCTTCAGGCTTTGGTTGATAATATGAAAATGAATTCTTACATATTCAGTATTAACTGGATTCTGCACTGTAGCAGTTAGTAACATCCTACAGCAGCATTTAGTCTTTCTTCATTTGAATCCACTCATACATTGGTCTGATGATCCCTTTGGTGAGAAACTAACAGTCACCAAGGAACTTTGACTATGTGTATGCTATTCAAATTCATAAATACATATGTTCTATAACCGATAGTGAGTTTTAATTCTTGTTACGATTTTTGTGGACATTTCTAAGCTGCAGGTTAGAGCACTTTACAGTAGAGATCCCTTGTACAACCCTATGTTTATTGCTTAGCGAAGATGCCTTGATTGTTCCACGGTGTTAGGTAGAATCCTTTGGTTGTTCCCTAATGAAGAATCCTTGGTTGTTCAACTGAGTCCTTGGTTGCTGATGGTTCATCCATATCGAATAAGTGTAAATAAATGTTTTTTATTGTCGGCGATTAAATAGTTAACCAACCACGTATTCGAGTGTTTTGATTGAATGGCCTTAATCCACGCACCCACGCAGTGTCTATAAGTTTAAATGGTGGGCTACAACACACTTTATATGCAAAACAATCCAACAATTCTTTATCATCATCATCATCATAATAATCATCCTCATCATGTCAGGCCAGCAGCGCGGATATCCATGACAATCTCTCGCCAACCATTCCTATCATTCATTGACCCCGAGAGGTCCTCCGCACAGCATTCAGTATCCGCATAGAGCTGGTCTGTGTAGGTCTTTGCTGGACGGCCTGCACTAGCATGTCTATGTGCTTGTTTCCATATAAGGACATCGCTTATGAGTTCATCCTTACTTCTCCGGCAGTGTCCGGCTGGTCTTGTTCGTGCTACTTGCATAGTTTATGTAACAGGGGGCAGCTGGCCGTATAGCTGCTTTCTTGTGGGATGTTGCTTCCACGATTTGTTCAAGGTCGCACGCAGCATCCCTTTGCTGCTCCTCTCAAGTCTAAACAATTTATGAATGGACAATGAGCGGCATTCCCTAACCTCTAGTCGGGTTACCATACTGTTATGATCAATAGATCGATAGATAAATAAAAAAATAGCGAAATATCTTTTTAAATAGTCGATTTCTTATGATAATCTGCCTTATCTCACTTTCGACCCACTGTGTCTCTACCCCAAGATATAATAGCTCTTTTGAATCCTTCACTATGAGACCCTCCAATTAAACTTTATTGTTTCTAACAAAGGAATATTAAATAATTTCTGTGGATAATGTAGAGACATATTCTCCAAAATTTTCCTTTTCATCATTTAGTATTAATAACTGGTTTGAATTATGTATTCAGTTTCAGTTTCTTTGTTTAATGCCATATTAACATTCATGGGTTATTTAATGCCAGCCATCTTTGTAGAAATCACTAGTGATACTATTCAACCCATCGCTGTGAATTAAGAGGCTTCATACTTTGTATTGTGTCTGAATTATCAAATAATAACATTGATTGGTTTGTTTGGTTTGTTTTACGGCATATCAACCTCAGTGGGTCATTTAATGCCGATAAAGTTTTGAAATAAATCAACTCTTAATGGATAATACAATTTTTTTATAAATACATTTTTCTATTTAACCCATAGATGGGACCCTAACAGGTACTACCACTCCGGGTCAGAGTGGACCAGGGAGCAATGGTGATGAAGGGGTGCTCCACATTCCCCAAACCTCCAAATCTGGAACCTCACCATCAGATAGAGTTTAACGTCATTCCCAGGACATGTAGACCCGCAGCCACCGCCTTCTAGCACCCATATGATAAAAAGGGGTTGGGGCTTGCCATAAAGGCAATAGGGTTGGGAAAATCATATAGGTGCTAGGGCTTGACGTGCCCAGTCGATTGATCGGAGGGGGCCTCTCCGATCGCCCGTCTAGCCCAAGATAGGGCCAAAATGGAGTATTGCATGTCATGAACGGCTCATCCACCTAGTTCTATCCTTAAGCATCACGAGTCGCCACCCACGGCCAACAGGTGGCCCCATTGAGGGAGTCTTACCCCTCTGCAGGTGCAGTCGGTGCATTTAACGCCTCAGCCGACAGGGCGGAATAAAATTGAAATCTGGAAGAAAGTTTAACATCTTTTTAAATAGTCGACTTCTTATGACAATCCAACATCTCTTCTGCACGCTTTTAATTAGACCCGTGTCAAATCAAAAAATTATGGTCAAATCGATCACGTGACTAGAGTAGCAATTATTAATCATTTTTGACAGCCTTTGAATGATCCTCGAAATTCAGCGCCACCAAGTGGACAATAATTGATGTCGGATCAGCCCAAATTGCATTTGAGGTTTGTCGAAGCCAATCTACAATCTGAACGGTTCTTATATTGGTCAGCGTTTTAAGCGTGTCCACTCTTAACATATTGGATCATTTGGCCGTCAGCAATGGTCTTTCAACTTAAACATAGCTGCCAAAATACACTGACCCAACAACAATCACCTTTTGGAAGACTAGATGATTGTAATTTTCCGAAACAGCCATCTTGCCGGGCAGCAGAGATTTGACTAGTATATATATATATATATATATATATATATATATATATAATAGGGTAAACTATAGACACGTGTTTCGAGGTTTCACCTCTCATCAGTATAGTTATACGATTTTTAGCAGCTGCCTCTGGCTGGGTTCGAGACCCGAACGAACTTACGCTCGCCAAGCCTCTTACCCACACATCCACAGTCAGTCGCCAAGTATAGTAGGCTATTTAATCGCTATATTTCTAAGCGGAAATGACCTTCACCTAGAGTTCTCAAACTTTGTAAACAAAGTGAGATTTGGCTGAGCCGAATACGGTGAATTTTTGCAATTATATACCTCCTAAATAGAGTGCTCAACCGAAATTGGGAGCGTATAATAGGGTAAACTATAGACACGTGTTTCGAGGTTTCACCTCTCATTATTATAGTTAGACGATTTTTAGCAGCTGCCTCTGGCTGGGTTCGAGACCCGAACGAACTTACGCTCGGCAAGCCTCTTACCCACACATCCACAGTCAGTCGCCATATATATTTTGTGTGTGTGTGTGTGTGCGTGCGTACGTGTGTGCGTATGTGTGTGTTTGTGTGTGTACGCGTGAGTGAAGCCGGGTGTATCAATCTATGTATGTATGTATCTATCTATCTATATCTATATCTATATCTTTATATATACTAGCAAATATATGCACCCTCCGGGTGCAAGTACTTAAGTTTTAATGTAATAAAATATCATATTAAATTAGAAAGACTAACGAAATTAGAATGAAAAAAAAAAAAAGGTTTGGAACAGAGGGGGCTATAATAAAAAAATAGAACAACTGAAACTTACTCTTCCACCCATCCCATCTTTCATAACTATTTTTTTCTAATTTAACTATTTAGTTAAAATAGGAAGTAAAGAATAAAATTACAGTTATTTCTTCCTGTAAATAATTTTCTTTTAAGATTTATTGAAGAGATTTTTTCTCATATTCATTAGGATAAAACCAAACAATTAGAAATCAATAATACAAAGCACATATTTATTAAAATCTAATTTTAAATATCAATATGCAAATAAGCCTTCCCGTTCACACTGTATGCCGCTATTTTGTTGTATATATAAATACAATCACATGTCATTAGTATGTAGACCTGGTCAACACCGGGGGTCCAGTGGCTTCGGCCCTGGATCTTTACGAGTTAATAGCGTCGATCCCAGGAGGCCATCCCCCCAGGCAACACCTGCCCCCTCGATTTAAAGGGGCAGGGCTGGGTTTATTGCCCAGTGCCTGAGGTGCCCCCCTTGAGGGGGAATGCCGACGGGATCGACGCAATTTTTCACCTGCCACTCCATGAGCTTCGGCTCGTGGGTGGTCCCACGTTAATAGGGACTTTGTGCTTGACCCGTACAAGTGGGGTACGCGGTAAATATCATGTAGATATGGTCAACAGTATTAATAATGTAAAACAATTTTATTAATAATTGAAGATTTAAAAGAATGAAACCATGAATAATTTGACGTAAATAATTAAGGGAATTGTGACTTGAGTAGTGATATAGTTTCGGTTACAAACAGAAAACCACTCAATCTCCATTATAATAAGATATATATATATATATATATATATATATATATATATAGAGAGAGAGAGAGAGAGAGAGAGAGACCATTATATATATATCAAGACAATTATATATTATATATTATATATATATATATATATATATATAGCTGCTTATTGGCGAAATACCATTGTTTTTCGGATTGGAAACAAAAACACGTTTCTTGGGATTTGAAGTTCAACAACATCAAAGAAGCGACTTAGAAAACTGTAGAAGATCATTCTTGGCTGGGGGTGGAGGATAAAGGGTGACATTTAATTCGTTTGTGTCGCATGTGTCACATGTCCCCCTGTTCAAAGCCAACTAAGATATTTCGTTTTGTACTTTAAATCTACAATCGTGTTCAATGTGATAAGATGGAACAATTTGCTGACTTGAAGTTTCAAATATCGAGTGCTATAAATAGTCAGTATTATAAAAACGAACCAATGTCACAAAGCGATATCCTTCACACACACACACACACATACTGACACTCAGAGACAGACACAGAAAGACACACACACACACACACACACACACACACACACATATATATATATATATATATATATATATATATACATATATATATATATATATATATATATATATATATATATATATATATATATATATATATATATATATATATATATATATATATAAGCCATTCCAAAACACCAGAAAAGAGGTCATCTAAATATCAATGACCCACAGACAGAGGGACTGACCACCAGCATCTCCGGCTATAAAAGCGCCTAGCAACAAAAAAAAAAAAAAAAAAAAAAAAAAAAACAGTCAGACTAGATTTTCTTGACAAGGAAGGTCGAACTTCCGAAAAATAGAATGAAATAAAATGAACACCAACTGAGTTTCTTATTCATTTCACAGCTCATGCTTCACAGATAATCCCCAAAATAAATATTATTGTTACTAGCAAAATAAAAAGACACCCACCGGGCGATGTAAAAGTAATTTTTGAGAGATATTGCCTGAGGGGATGGGAGCTGAAAATTCAATGTCATAGAATGTGTACCATAAGTATGTAAAATCGTCAAATTTATTAAAGGGGAAAAAAAAAGAAAGAAAGACAATTTGAAAGGGAAACAGTTCCGATAACTTTAAATATTATATTAGAATAAGACAATCTATATATAAATATATAACGCCGGGCATCTATTTATTGAAACAATGAGGATTGTCTAACGTTGCATGCTCACATTTTGGGTATATTTATTTTATGTTATGACGTTGGATTACGTGTTGGGTAATGTGACGTAAGCAGTGACGCAGTTTTTGTTACAGACAAAAACCGGAAACAAATCTCCATTATTAATAGATACAAACACGGAAACAGACACAGACAGACAGACAGACACACACACACACAAATATATATATATATATATATATATATATATATAATATATATATATATATATTCCAGCCAGGCAGCATGATAAAAGGGGTCATCTAAACATCAATAACCCACTGACAGAGGAACTAACCACCAGCATCCCGGCCCGTAAAAGAAACCAGTCAGTCTAGATTCTTTTGTAAAAGGATGGCCGAACTTCCGAAATATAGCATGAAATAAAATGAAACTGAACACTTAAACACCAACTGAGTTTCTTATTCATTTCACAGTCCATGCTTACACAAAATCCCCCAAAATAAATATTATAGTTATATATACTAGTATAATACATTCATACTAAGACTAGACTATATATATATATATATATATATATAATATATATATATATATAATTTAATATACCAAGCGTGTTGGTAGATGCTTGCGGAGAGAAAAACCCGGCAGAGAGTTTGATTGTAAAAAATATACTACCAAACATCAACCAGGAAGAAAAAAATTTTTGAAAAAAAGAAAGACCAAGATATTCGTACCAACAAAAAATAATCTATTGGTATAGTATTTGCCAAAAGAAAAAACAATTTATATGTATATTATATGTATATAAGATATATATATATTCATATAACCGCTAGGAGAGCTAATTTGTAAAAGTGCTCGATACCTAAGTAGAGCCAGTAATAAAGATAATCTACTGAGTCAGACGAACCTACTATTAGTTTCGCATAAAGCTCTTCAGGGCTAAAATCTGACTGAAAAGAAAAGGAGCAAGACCAATAAATACTACTAACCACATTAATCATTTAAATTATCAAATCATACTGACCAATAAAAACACAGAACGCTATAAGTTTATTGTTTAATTAAAAAAAAAAAAATTAATTTCTATATTAACTGATTTTTTTTTATTTATTTATTTATTTTTTTTTATTATTTATATATTATTTAGAATCAAGCAGATTTGAAACAATAAATAAGTGTAAGCACCCCGTCGTCATTCTCATCCCCTCAACCAAATGGAACCCAGCACGCCAACGATTGTCCATAGTAGTTAAACTAATAGTAGTTAAACTAATAGTAGGTTCGTCTGACTCAGTAGATTATCTTTATATATATATATATATATATATATATATATATATATATAGCTGTGTGTATGTTTCTGGTGTTTTTGTGTGTGTGTATGTGTGCGGAGGAAAATAATAGGATGTGTAAACCTGTGGTCATCATGAGAGCACAATGATTAGATTCAAAATGGCGTACCCGGATTCCCTGGATCCGTTTACCATATATTTCCGGTATCGCATCAAACACACAACACACACACACACACACACACACACACACACACACACACACACACATATATATATATATATATATATGTATAAAAGTTTGTGTGTGTTTGTGTGTGTGTATGTGTGTGTGTGTGTGTGTGTGCCTACGCGCGTGTGTGATGTGATACGGGAAATATATGGTAAACGGATACGTGTAATCCGGGTAAGCCATGATAATGACAGGTTTACACAATGCCTTCTATTATTGTTTTCTTTTTCTTTTAAGATAATGCATTATATGTAAATATTTTCCCGTTGAAATACGTGACAACACTAATCACACTATATTTCATCCAAACAAATATATTGTTCTTCCATTTATCGTTTCTTGACAATTGTCGGATTTATTTCCATTTCCGTTATACACACACACACACACACAGATATATATATATATATATATATATATATATATATATATTATGGACTCTCTCGTCGATTTTAGACGCATGAGGGTTCACACACACAATGAACACCCACACAGTGATTTGTTTATAGTGGTGAAGGCTTGTGTTGGACCATCCTCACTTTTTGGCACAGTCGATAGGAAAGAATTGGTGCATCAAGGGTTGCCACAAACCCAATCAACGACCGACCTCAGGAATTTTGAATTCAGAGTTATCCCTCTCCTAGACTGGTTACCTACCCAAGGCTGAAGGCCCCAGTCTGCCCTACTATTTAACCTATAGCTGGAGGGAGAATATATAATATATATATATATATATATATATATATATATATATAAGAAAGAGGTTGTCTGAACCTCATACGTCGAAATCGACGGGAGAGTCGATCATATATATATATAAAGTAAGTCGTCGGGGCGGCCTAAAGTCGGTATCAGCCAGTCAGCGAGGGAGTCTATCCCCTTTTCAATAGCGCTAGATTGTTTTTAGCATCTGAGGTGGAGCGCCTCACCTACCATCAGCTCCTTACTTTACGCACAGATCCCTGTGCTACTCATACGCTGAGCTGGCGAGGACCAGTATATATATATATATATATATATATATATATATATATATATATATATATATATATATATATATATAATAATATATATATATAACACACACTTTCACACACACGCCTGGCAATGCTCTCCTATGAAACGGATGTGAGCTTTGGTGGCCGTCACATATATAACTATGTATTTATCAGAATTCCTCTCCCTGCTTGTAGGTGGCTGATGGCCTTGTGGTTAGGAACTGACTGATAAAAATCAGTCGGAATTCGATCACGGCCGGAGGTAGCCTGCTAAGTGTTGCCACACTGAGGATACGTCAAATACGGTGTCTATGGATGATTATTTATTTATATATATATATATATATATATATATATATATATATATAAAGAGAGAAAGAGAGAAAGAGAGAGAGAGAGAGAGAGAGAGAGAGAGAGGGGGGGATAAAATGATATGAAAAACACAGATGTTGTTTAATTGAATTTATTCTTACAGCTTTTGCATTGCCAATATTTCGATTTCAGCAAAATCTTCATCAGAGAATAATGATAATTGTGACCGTTTTAAGATGTGAATATTTTTAAACTGGATTCTTCAAGAGAGAAACAGATATTTCATTTCCTCACTCTTACTCTCCCTCTTTCTTTCTCTCTCTCTCTCTCTCTGTCTGTCTGTCTGTCTCTGTCTCCGTCTCTGTCTCTGTCTGTCTGTCTCTCTGTCTCTCTGTCTCTCTCTCTCTCTATATATATATATTGTGTGTGTGCTTTTCTATAGGCATCCAGTGTCTCCATAGGTCTGATGAATGTAAGTTTTGGATGGACAGTCAATATTGGCGTGTTCATCTATAGGCGTGTATAGGAGAACGCTGTTTATGATTTTGTCTTACATCCGCAGCAGTCCAGCATGTCTTACACACCTTTCTTCGATGCCTAGTAAGATAGGAGAAAAGTGGGCATATAACCGCTGTTTTGTAGGGTGCTGCTTCCAGGTTATTTTTCCAGGGTCAAAAATGGTTTATCCACTTGTATACATCCATAGAACATCTTCGCTAATGAGTTCATCCTCACCTCCCCAGCACCCCCCCCCCAGCATGTCTTTCCCACTTTTTCGGATAGTTTCTGAGATAGGAGTTAAATGGCCGTACAGCCGATGTTTTGTAGAGTGCTGTTTCCAAGTGATTTTCTGTCAGCCTACACTCATGTAGAAGTCGATAAGAGACCACCACTTATGAGTTGCTCCATTTTTCCTCATAAGAGCCAAACATGTCTTGATTACCTTTCTTGGATATTTTGGCAGATTGGAGATAAATGGCCGTACAACCGCTGCTTCCAAGTTATTCCAAGTTATTTTCTGCATCGCTGGGTAAATATATTATATATATATATATATATATATATATTATATATATATATATTAAGAGATACATTGAATGTTGACCGAGATGTGGCGGAAGTGCTCATATTTGAAACTACAACATAAAATTCTTTTTTGCAACATCAAGGCGTTCGTTTGGAATTCATGTCACAGGACTATAAAATTTTTAAAAATGAAAAAAATAAAAAAGTAAAAATCTGTTTTCAAATTCCTTTAAGGTAATAAAGAATTCATCATTCGCATCTGATGAGCCGGGAGAGTTAGACACTTTGTCTAATCTCCCTGAAATAGACTAATCTCTAAGTCTTTTGTTATTTCTTTACTTATGTATTTGCTCTGTGACTCTAACTTTAAGAGGACACATTAAGCTCTTAAACTGCGACAGCTTTTTTAAATAAAACTCTTGTGTCGTAAGGAAGATTTCTTCTCTGGACTTTTGGATTATATATATATTTACCAACTTCTTACGAGCAGGATGTGACACAAGCTCAATTTCTTAAGCGGAGTTTAATAGGTTTGAATTCAGAGTTTTCCTTCTCCTCGACTGGTTATCTAGCCATGGTTAAAAAGCTCAGACTGACCTACTATTTACCCATAGCTGCGGGGAGAGTAGTTGGATGCATAAATTTTCCAAGGGTATTAGCGCTGTGAAACAGGATCGACGAGTCCATTTCCTACGCCTCTCATCATTATACAATCTGCCTCTACTGTAGGGGATATAGTTATTTGATAAGCTTATCTTAGATGAGGCACAAGGCCAGATTATGGAGCACTCAGTAAGAATCGAACTCACTATCTATGGTCTGCGAATCTAGCTCGGTAACCATTACACCAAAAGTGAATATAAGGACGTATTTTATTCAGCCTATTAAATCGAAACCTACTTTTGATACTCCCTAATATATGCATTCAATTTCGGAAATATATAAATTGTTTCACTGCCGAGAGAACAAGGAATAAAAGAAACAGTTTAATCAATTATTCTGTGTATATTTCTTTGTACGGGTCTTCAAGCTTATATATTTATTTTTCAATCTATTTATATATTTATGGGAGATACCTTTTTTTAAGTTTAATTCTGAAGATATACCGTTTAAGGGGCTGTAAGAAACAACAAGACTGGAATAAACCTTTAGGAAGGCTTTAATAAACAAAGTGGCCAACGCCATATCAGAAATGAAGCAGAAAATAAAAAGAAGCAACAAATATGTAGAGAGGCGTTCCAAGGGAGATAAGAAATATATGGGTTCCATAGCGATGGAAGTAATGCATATGACAATTTTCGCTCTCAATCCAAATATTCTATTTTACTACCTTTTTTTTTATTATTATGGATATCGAGAGGGTTTTCGTTGATTTCTTGAAAATCATCTTAGACTCAATGATTCTGAGGTAAAGAAAGTAGAATGTGAAGTTTCATAGTTGTATAAGTAGAATATGTTCGAATCTTTGTATATAAGGTGTGCTTTAATTCCCCAACTGGATTTATAGACAAGGCGAGATCATGTGGTCTATTCTTTAGCCAATCACTGGCTATACTATTTGTTTAATGATTCTTAGGTAAACAAAGTAGAATGTGAAGTTTCATAGTTGTATAAGTAGAATATGTTGGAATTTTTGTATATAAGGTGTGCTTTAATTCCCCACCTGGATTTATAGACTAGGCGAGATCATGTGGTCTATTCCTTAGCCAATCAAGTTCGCATTCTACATTGTTTACCTAAGAATGATTGAATAAATAGTATAGCCAGTGATTGGCCAAGGAATAGACCACATGACCTCGCCTTGTCTATAAATCCAGTTGGGGAATTAAAGCACTGATTCTTTCACAGTATACTTGCAACCATTGACGAAGGAACTTAGGATTCTTTACCCGAGAGTATTACCAAAGGATTTCTGCTGGACAATTGCTCTTGCTTGTGGGCCAAAGGGTGACCCATAAAAACTTAACAGAATAGTAAACTGCCCCTGAATCGAGTCTAAACAGGGTGATCTGTCCTCATTCTATTTTGTTTCTAAATGATGATGCAAGTTTATTTTTCTGACGTCTTTCTAAAATCCGGAGCCCAAAAGGGATCAACCGCGTGCTGCGAAGATGGATTACCTGGGAACAGACGATCATCACGTCTAATCCCTTTGACTAACCGTTAACTCTCTAACTACACTAACTCAGTTACCTTCACACGCTTTGCCTTTCGCCAATGAGAACTCAGTGGCTAGGTCAGTGAAAGGTTAACTGTTGTCAATCACTTCTATAATGGTAACATTCTATGTACAATGTCGTCATTTAAATTTTACTACACTATAGTCATAATTCGTAGGTAACCCACGATTTATGTAACAGCTAGAGGGAGAGTAGTTGGATTCATATCTTTCCTATGGGTATTAGGCTCATGTGAAATGCAAAAATCCTGATTTGAAGGCTTTGAATAAACTAAATAGAAGATTTTATAATGGAATTGGATTGGATGGTTTAGGTAGAAATATTGTAACATAATAGCGGGATGGGGAGCCATGAATGTAACAGGGACGCGTAAATTAGTACGGAGAAGTTATTAAGAGGAATATAAGAATTATATTTAAATTAGAATGGAAAAGTTTAAGAATGAATCATCATAAAGCCACATGGCATTTTTCTATTGGACGGGACCTGACTCGTGGCAAAGTGGGAGGGAGGATGAGTGATAGGTGCGAATGTTGGAGAGTTTGGAATTATGCGTTAACGGTGTAAGACGTGGGCTTTTGCTATCGGCATGATTTGAACTCAGGTAGATGAGTGCATTTACCACAACTGTAATCATTACACCACGCGCCCCAGTCAATCAATCAACATTTTAAAAAAGAATTGAAATGGATCACTAAGTCTATTCTAGTAGTGACCAGGTTTGAATTCAGAGTTTATCTTCTACCAGACTCGTTGCCTAGCCAAGTTTAAAGAGCACAGTCTGCCCTACTATTCACCCATAGCTAGAGAGAGAATAATTGGATTCATACCTTTACCGAGGGTAATAGTGCTCTGTGAACTCAAGTCGACGAGTCTATTTCCTGCGACTCTAACCAGTACACCGCCGCACATCCTAAAATAAAACTGACTTTTGTCAGCGCATAATAATTGTTTTTCTTTCTTTTTTTTATATCTTCAACATGAATGAATTTACCAAATCGAATCGAGCACTTTTGTCGGGTAAGCTTTCCTTAACATACGGCTAGAAATCTTTGATATCGAACTAGATGAAGACGCAGTTTCTTTTTGGCGTGTAATATTGTTAAACCAGCTGATAGCCTCGTTTGTGTTCTTTCCCGCCATTGGTTTTCCCGCCAGACTTTGTCTCAGTTCAACGCAAATTTGTTCTAACAAGATTTCACTGACGCGGCCGATTTGATTCTTGGTTGGAATTATCAATCTGCACAGTGTATTGCCCTTCAAATTGGCCTTATGATCTTTTTAACGTGATAAATACTCACTCCTTTTCTACTTTATCAATCCGGGCATCTATATTTGATTCTACCAGTCATCAACATCCTTTGTTTTATATATCATCCACATTGCTGTCTCGGAAGACTATATAGTGTAACGTTGTGGTATTTTCACAGTACCCAAACGTATATACATAACGGGACGGTGGTGGCGATATATTTCACCGTACTAAAATTCACGTACCTGGGTAGTAATATCTCATCCACAGATAACGATATTAACACACGAATAGGAAAGGCATGGATGGCCACAAACAAATTGTCTGTCATATGGAAGTCTGATCTCACTGACAAGCTAAAGCGACATCTCTTCCAGGCTGTAGTCATATCAGTACTACTGTATGGCTGCACTACCTGGACCCTAACGAGGCGCCTCGAAAATAAGCTAGATGGGAGCTGCACAAGAATGCTGCGAGCAGTTCTGAACAAGTCGTGGAAACAGCATCCCACAAGGGAGCAGCTGTATGGTCACCTGCCCCCTATCTCACAGACTATCCGAGTGAGACGGACTAGGCATGCAGGGCACTGCTGGAGAAGCAAGGATGAACTGATAAGTGATGTTCTCCTGTGGAAGCCAACACATGGACATGCCAGTGTGGGCCGCCCAGCAAGGACTTATATCGACCAGCTATGTAAAGATGCTGGCTGCAGCGAAGAGGAGCTCCCTGTGGCGATGAATGATAGGGAAGGTTGGCGAGAGATCGTCTTGGATATCCGTGCTGCCTGCGCGACATGATGATGATGAAAAAGGCATTCTACACGTGGTGGTCATCTTGTTGATAAAAATTACAACGCGAGAAATATGTAGTCACAACTGCTAGCCTTTATTATCGTGCTCGTCTCGTGGGTTCGTATCAGACAGGAGGAACGTGCAGAGAGAAAGAGAGAGAGAGAACACTGTTAAATTACTGTGACCCCATACTAGGCACCAGAGGCCCGTCCGTTCCCCTACGCGTCCGAAAGCAAAAAGAGACCGGTACCTTTCTTTGTTGTTCCACGTCACCACGTGACTTCCGGTTCCGGTCAACACCCGAAACTTCCGGTTGACTCTCAATTCTCCATTCGGGAGGTCACGCTCCGTCAAACTGTTTTGTGTTCATTACTCTTTTTAAAACCTTTACTCTCTCTCTTATTTCTTTCTTCCCCCTCCTTCCATTAGTAGTCCTTGTCAAATGCAATCTTGCTACAATATTTCTTGTGCCCCTGAAGTTACAGCGCCTCCTATGACTGTGAAGTCAATGTTCGAAAAACATTAACCACAGATGTCGCATGTGAAGGCTCTCTCTGAAGATGATGATGTGCTGTTGCTTTGTTGTCACCTGTCACCACTTTCTTCTGGACCTTTTGGCTTCGTGTTGCGCACTGAACAGTCCACTACAGAGAGCCGGCCACCACCGGCGGCGTTCCTGAGCCAAATTTTCCCAGTTGGTAGGGGCACTGCCAAAGCACCAGATATCATTCTTGCAGACATCCTTAAAACGTAGTTGGGGGCGACCAATCAGACGAGATCTCTGCATAGAGGATGTCCTTGTTTCATATATACTTGCAAGAATATGCGCCCTCCGATTGTAAGTATTCAAGTTTTTATGTAATGAAATATACTAAATTAGAAAGACTAGCGAAATTTGATAAGAACGCATATAAAAAGATTACACTTATTTTAATCATATCTTAATTGGTTTCTATATAATAATATATAATATATATATATATATACAGTAAAGTCGTCGGGGCGGCCTAATGTCGGTATCAGGCAATCAGCGAGGGAGTCTATCCCCTTTTCACTAGCGCTAGACCAAGGAGATTGTTTTTGGCGTCTGATGTGGAGCGCCACACCTACCATCAGCTCCTTACTTTACCGCACAGATCCCTGTGCGACTCATAACGCTGAGTTGGCGAGGACAGGTATCGAACTTGGAACCTCGTGATATATATATATATATATATATATATATATATATATATATATATATATATTGATATTTGTATTTATATTCATATCATACTAATGTATGTACATAATGTAGTTAATTAACGACCGAAGAAGATATCAGAATATCGGAAACACGTGTTGCCGATGTAAAATAATAAATTATTTTTTAAAAGTATAATCCATTTTTCGGAGCTTCTTTTTTATAAACTATTTAATTTTCTCCGTTGGAACCATAACAACACTTTATATATAATATATATATATTATATATATGTATATATATATATATATATATATATATATATTGGACCCATAACAACACTTTATATATATATATATATATATATATATATATATATATGTACATTCGCATCTGATGATATATATATATATATATATATATATATATATATATATATATATATATATATATATATATATATACATTCGCATCTGATGGATCGGGAGAGTTAGACACTTTGTTTAAGCTCCCTGAAATAGACTATAATACTAAATCTCTAAGTCTTTTGTTATTTCTTTACTTATATATTTGCTCCGTGACTCTAACATTAAGATCACACATTGAGCTCTCAAACTGCGACAGTTTTTTTTTAAATAAAACTCTTGTGTCGTAAGGAAGATTTTTTCTCTGGACTTTTGGATATATATATATATATATATATATATATATATATATATATATATATATAAATATATATATATATATATATATAAAATATATATATATAAGAAAAAAACAAACAAAAATTGCAAATAATGGAAGCACTCTATATCAAATTAAAAAGACCTACCTTAAACAAAATAAACTTTCAAACCAGTAGACACGTCCTCCAATGCTTATAAAAAATCCCACTCTAACCATTCCCCCTCCCTTCCTCACAATTCTGTATCCCCCCTAAAAAAAAACAAAACAAAAAAAACAAAACATTAATCCATTGTTTCGTACTAACTACCACCACCACTCTTAAGCTATTACTCGTTCTTCTAT